>KZ993862.1:0-29860 GCA_003614705.1 Blyttiomyces helicus | reverse complement strand
AAAAAAAAAAAAAAAAAAAAAAAACACGAGAGGGCAATACTCGTTTGAACAGCTCTCCTGCCCAAAACTTCTCGCTCTTCCCTCTACCTCCCGAATCCCCCTTCACTATATTGGACCCTCCATGCGGGAAGTTGCCTCCATTACCAGCCCTTTGCGTGATTAAAGCAAGACACCCCCCCGATTCCGCGAGAACGAGTACATCGTCATCGCTAGATTGGACACTTCCCCGTCCGCAATCCGCGTACCTTATTGGGCTATCTGGCCTATGAGAGAGGACAGAGGGGAGAGAGAGGGGAGGGGGTCAGATGGAGGATGCATCAGTCGACCGTCGGCACCGGTAATCCAGATATAAAATCTGTCGGCTCGGGTCTCCATCATGTTTCATTACTCCATCCAAACAATTCGGCGGCAACTGGGATCCCGAAATGGCAAGGGTTCACGTGAGTTCCCGTCCGACGTTGTTAGCGCCGTGGTTTGGATGGGGGAGCCAGTGACGTCGGTGTCGCCCCCCTCTCTGGTCGGTTTGAACATGCGGGCTCTGCGTTGCTTCGATCCAAGAGGTGCGCGTGATATATCTTCAGATTGGACGATGGTTGAAAAGATGAGGGAAGGCTGTGGTGGGGAGAGAGAGTCGGTGCCCGTTCTCCTGGTCGACGCGTTGCTGGTTGCGCCTCTGCCCTCCTAGCTAAACGCTGCGGCGCAGCGAAGGCGCAGCGCGTTCAGTTCATCGCAAAGGCGCAACGCAGAGTAGCTAAGTAGTTGCTTGAGCCAGGAACCCAAAGTCACCTTACGGGTCAGCTTGAGCCGGATGCCAGGCTCTTCAGCTTCAATCAAGAAAGAAAAACACGGTATTCGATTCCAATTTTATTTTTTCCATTTTGGGATTGCACAAGAGAGAATAACAGAAACGACCAAGCTTGAAAAGAGCCAGACGTGGTTCAAGGGTATAAGTTACGCATGCGGGTAGAGAGGAGCGCGACGGGTGAGCAGGGGATAACGACCGCCGGATTATACGATCGGAGACGGGTAGGTGGAGGGGCCGAAGATACTATCTCAATCCTCCTCGTCTTCCCGTCCGTCGACGGTCCACGCCTCGTCCACACCATCCGCGGCATACGCGTCTTCGTCATCCTCGTCGGACTCGGGCAGAACGGCAAGCGCGCGACGCTGCCTCTTGCCGGGCCAGTGGGCCTCGTCCTCGTCTTCCTCATCGTCCTCGTCGTCGGAGGGCTTGAGAACGGACGCGTCCTCGTCTTCGTGGTCTTCATCTTCCTCGTCGGCCTCGTCGATAACGAGGGCGCGCCGGCGCTTGAGACGCGGGCGGTCGTCGTCGTCGTCACTGTCTTGGTCGTCCTCGTCCTCCTCGGCCTCATCGTCGACGAAGTCGGGGCGGCGGCGCTTGGGCCGCGGGCTGTCGTCGTCGTCGTCTTCTTCATCCGACCACATTGGGCTACCGCGGTCGTCGCCCGTGAACCGGCTCTCGTCGAAGGCCGCGGGTCCAACCGTCTCGCTATCAGAGTAGTCGACGTCGTAGGGCCGGGGCGTGATGGCGACGTCGTAGGCTTCGGCCATGTCGTCGCTGTCGTGACTGAGCGTGGCGGAACGCCTGAAGGAAAAGGGCGCGCGGAACGCCCTGAGCATCATGCCGCGGAGGCCATTGTTCCCGATTCCGGCGGTTGCGGCGTCATCATCTGAGTCATCAACTGAGTCTTCGCCGCCTTCGAGGTGGGCGCCGTAGAGTCCGTCGCCGCCGCCGTTTCCGTCATCGGTGCCTTCATCGCTGTTGCTGGCTGCGAAGAGCATGACATCGCCCTGCTCGTAGTTGTCGTCCTCGTCCTGAAGCTCGCTCTCCGTCCAGCTATGGCCCGCGATTGAACCCGTCACGGGCGTTACGTCCGCTGTGGGAAGGAGTTTGAAAGATAGAGGAAAATCCGGTTAACAAAGGATCATCGAACGGTGGCGCTACGAGGCGATCAGGGGTATCTCAAACCCGTCTGCATCGGATACCCCTCACTGGTAAACCCACATTCGTCCGAGTCTTCGCTGTCCTCATCGTCCGAGAGGTCGCTACGAAGATCCTCATGCTCCGACTGTCACCATTTGCGATAGGGATCAGCGTTGCGCCGGTTTGAAAACCACGAGCGTGAGAACCGCAGTCGGATATACTTGCATACCAAGTTCTCGACATCGAAATACGTCTCGCAGTTCTCGCAAATACCATCGACGATTTCCCAGCTGCAGTTACCGCATCTAAGGAAAAAGAGAGAAAATAATCGATGTGAGTTCGTTTACCAAAAGAAAATCGGCGATTTTCAGGCGAGGCAGATATGAGGTATGAATACCTTCTGACACCGTCCTCGTAATCGACGACAACCACAGCGGATCCGCGATCGGGGAAGATCTCGTTCCAGGGGTTCTCTTTGGCCTTAAACGCCTCTATAATAATGCCACATTCCGACATGGTTAGATAAGGAGGCCATGCAGGTTAAGAAAAGAGCAAAATATAGCTTCAAGGGGGGGGGGGAGACAATCGGGTAATTACGAGGGGCTCACCTTTAAGCCTTTCCAAACGACCTAGTGCTTCTTCTTTTTCATCATCGTTCTCCATGTGATTGAGGACAGACTAATATCGATAAGGGAAATGAATCAGTCTCAAGTATCCTAGCATTCAGAAGACGACGCCTCGAAGTATTCTGAGGCAATGCCCGATAGTGTGCAATCGGGAATCATTTCCTTTTTTTCACTAATTATTCCTCGCCGGGAGCTTAGTCCACAATATCTTACCTCGACTTGATCCACCATCGCAAGGTTGACGATCGGCTTCTGCTTGACGTCCGCCCGACACGTCGGACATCTCTTTCTGTCATGGCTAGCCAGCCATGCCCGAAGGCCTTCATCCCGGAAACGAACGCAAAGCTGGCCGTTAGAAATGACACCTGAAGCGAAACCGCGATCCGAACAGCAGACCCCTCACATTGCTAGAAAAAAACTTATACTCACATTCGAAGCAGTACGAGTGCCCGCAGTTGATGGTATGCGGAACCGAGAGGATATCGAGGCAGATGGCGCATGAGATTCCTGCCTTGAGCTTGCCTGCTGCGTGCCAATTTGCCGAAAGAGGGGTCGTTAGATTTGCTTACGCAGGCGAAAACATTTTCCGACGGGGTAGGGTAACTGGAGGTGTGAAACTGGCAAAATATTAGGCGAACCTCCGGAGCACAAATCGCCGATTTGAAGCTTTGCTTCCTTCAGGGCTTTCACGGCTTCATTTTTCTTCGTGTGCTCGACTTGAATCTTCCTCCGCGCCATGGCCACTGATGGGTAGGATAAGGTGGGAATGGTCGCAATACGTCAGTATTTCCTGACAGAAAGCGCCTTCAACTGCGATCCGCGAGGGGTCTCTGTCCACAAACGGCTAGGGGACCGTAAGCCCCCACTTCGGTTATCACCAGCCTCTCGACAGCCCTCTCTACCAAACGCCAGCCCAAAAAACTCACGTTGCCCCTCCAGAATCGATATGTACTCCGTCTGGAGTTTGTTGGCCCTCCCGGCAATCTTCTCGTTCATAACCTGCACTTTCAGGTCGTCCATGATATCGCACTCGACGACCCAAGCGCTGGAGGTTGCCACGACGTGTGGATGGGTCGGGGACTCGGTTTGAGGGGTCTTCCTTCGGTTCTGGCTTGCGGCGGGAGCTCGGCGAGTGGAGGGGCTGCCGCTTGATTGCGGGGGGGAGACCGGGCGAGCGGCGGTTACGGGGTGGGGGGGGTCAGACATGGCGCATGTGTTTGGGAACTGGGGGGGGGGGGGGGGGGGTGGGGGGGGGTGGGGGGGGGGTGGGGGGGGCCGGGGGGCTTTTTTTTTTTTTGGATTTGCGATCTGGAAGCAGTAAGCACTCGACATGCGCGTCTGCGCGTCACATTGCAGCCCTAACCCTAATCCTAAGCATGTCCCCTGAACAGGGCCGAAGCGGAAGAAGGATGCTGTTGTCCATTGTTTTTGCTGCTGCATTCGGGCCTTACTGTCGGGTGCCTCTTGTCATGTGAGGCCGTCCGGACTCGGAGTTGCGAGAACTGGTTTGTGCTGGATTTCCGACGAAAAAGCCACAAGAAGCTCACAGCCGTCTGGATGGATGAATGCCGGGGCAGGCGGTCAGTGGCAGGCGGTTCCAGTCTGAACCCTTGCCCCAGCAAGCAGCATGCGCACCGCCTCCAGGTATCCTTTCGCAGGGGAGAGACCGGGGGGCTGTGTGCGGAGCTACTACAAAAAGCCTCGCAGGACGAGGTTCGCCCTACTTTTGCTTCTCCCAACTTTCCAACTAATTTCCTTCATGCAGGCAAACAAGAGACTTCAACCCAACCACCGCCCGGGACGTTGCTGCGATCTAGAGGCCCATAACCGAGTCGCTTGTGCCTTCGACAGGCGTCACTGACCGCCGGTCCTGCCACAAGCATGAGTGAACGCGGGAAGCGGTGCCTGCAAGGGTAAAGGTCGCGTGGAGGGGAGTCGCCGGCGGGGAACACAGCACCTCACGTACTCACGAGGCAGTTAGGCGTTTGTTTTGAGGGAAGGGAGGGGAGGGGTTGAGGCCACAAGCTTTGCAATCATACCGACACGTCTGCCCTCGCTGCTGGCGTTGGGTGACCTCCCTCTTCTAAACAAACCCCCTTCACTCCACAGGCGAAGATGCACACATCAACACACTGCGTCCAGTCCCCTTGAATTGTTAGTACACCACCCCCGACTTTTGGAAGCCTTTTGGACCCTAACTACCCCAACTTCCGTGATTCGTCATCAGCTTTACCCCACTGGCCACATTTTTTCTGAGCCCCAGCGCAGCTATGCCCCTGATTGATTCATAGGGTCCACTGCCTCCACAAGCATTTTATGCCATTCCCGAAAAACACCTCCGTATTGTGCCTGCTCAGGGGCCAATTTCAGGCACAGATAGTACAGGTTGGACACAATGGAAGTGGAAGAGGTAGCATAAACCATTTTGTGGCATGGGTACATGGGAATCAAATGTCCACTGATGTCGTAAAGCGCATTGGCACCGCTACTTGGGACCCCTGCGGCATTCCTCTGCAGCGGCGGCCCTTGGACGCCTGGACGGAGTGAGCGTCGGGATTAGCCAGGAGAGTCCCGACACGTTGTGCCGAAGATTAGCTAGGTCCAAGCCATGGATACACCCCTCATACACATACATCCCCTCTGTGTCCCCTCATTATGTACATTGCGCCTTTATGCGGCTTAGCGCCTGGCCCTTAGGATATTTAGCGGTAGCCACCTTGTTAGGGAATCATCATCATCCTTTACCTCTTCCCCAACCCCGAAAGATACTTTGACACCTTTGCCTTGATACCGAGCCCGGAAGCATTGAAGACCCATAGCAGCAGTCCGGGGCTTGCTACTCTGCAACACCACTGGTTCTGATACGCAGCCAACTCTGTTAAACCCCAAAGAGAAGTATCGCCCGGGCGAAAACCTCATCCATTACACCCTCTCTACGTTTTATGTGAACAAATCTACCCAAACTCTCCCCCTACTACCCTCAAATATATGCCGCAAGGAAGAGGACGAGGTTGTGGAGCTGGACACGGTGCCAGAATCACGCCTGCTGGTCCCTCCATGACACCGGCCCAGTTCACCCAATTCATCTCCGTTGTGCGTCCCAGCATGCCCCCTGCTCTAGCGCAGCCACCGATAAAGTTGCGCACCATCGAGTTCCTCAAGACCATCAGCGCTGTGTGGAAATAGCAGGCTCCCCAGTTCCCTGGGCACGAGAACAACATTGAGAAGACAGCCACCTTCCTCAACGCCGTCAAAACCTACATCGAGACCTACGACGCTGACCTGACCCATACCTATGAGGATATGTGTCGGCTGGCAAAGACATTCCTGTGTAGAGTCGCAAACACCTGGTCGCGTGCCTGCGAGATGGAATATGATGAGGACGGCAGTCTCCTGACCATCAAGGAGTTCCATGCCGCTTTCGCAAAGCAGTTCTACCTGAAAAACTTTGCGAATTGAACCTGCCGCAAGCTGAAGGAAATCCGCCTCGATGGGAGCCTGAACAGGATTAACATCAAGTTCTGCGAGTTGAAAAACATCGCTGACCACGCGAAATTGCATAATGATGAAGAAAATCCAGGAGCTGGACTACATTAACAACTACAAGGAAGAGCTGCTCTACAGCACTAACCCGATGGGCCCCAACCTCTACAAGTCAGTGGTGGAATACGAAAACTTAATGGGGGGAGTAGAACATGGATGAGGACTCGGAGATTGTATGCCCGGCAGACATGCGTTTGTACACCAATTAAAGGTACCCCATTAAAGAAGCTTTTAACAGAGTATATGGAGCAGAAGATGAAGGAGAATAAGTTCGTGGAGCGCTTGAGAGGGCAAGCAGCTGCAAAAGGCGACACAGTACATGCAGGCCTGGGTAAAAGGCAGTCACCGATGTGGAGGAATACAGGGAGTAAGGTGTGAAAGCAAAGACGGCAACCGCTGGGATTCCGCCCGAGCCCTTCGAGGCAACCATGGATGCTCCGGGGCTAACCCCAGCAACCACCTCCGCGAATACGCACTGTGCTACTGGTACCCGACCTGGGATATCGCCTGCACCAGTTGAGGAGGGTGCAGCCACCATGGGAAGGACTGCGGCTCCCCATACAGTGCAAACCGGATCAACCCCCTAGGGTCCCCCTGTGGCACAGGGTGTGGAGGACCAACCAGACGAAAGGCTTGGTTGGTTGAAAGGCTTGTATCAACAAGATTGAGGTTGAGATGACCAGGACTGACTGGAACTTCCACCACAATTGCACTTTAGTTGTGATCGTCAACCTGGTAGAGGCCGGAGCCGATGGCCATTGGGAAGACGACAACCCGAACGTCGACATGGATTGGATCAATCATGGGAGTAAGAGGAACAAGTCGGGTGACAGGCAGTATTTTGAAAGCCGCTGGACTACACACCGATTCCCCCAGTGGCTCCCCAGGGTGTCTGCACGACACACATGGACAAACTGGCAGGCGCCCGAGGGGACTGGCCTCCATGAAACCCTCCTCCTTACCCCAGTAAATGTTGGCTCCTATGTTGTTCATGGTCGCTTGAACGGGCCGTCTGTTTGAATCCTCATAGACCCTGGGTGCGGCAAGTTCGTGTACTCAAAGTTGTACGTGAAGAGTCATCAAGTCCGCAAAATCAAAACCTCCATCCCCCTTTGTGTTGAGCTAGCCACCCACAGCAAGGAATCTGTGTCCTCATACATGGCGCATGCAGACATTAACTTGCAGGACCCTCTTACCAAGGACGTCCTCAGGCTGTCATGGCCACCCATTGTCATAGTGCTGATCCACTATGACCTTATTCATGTGCTCCCTCCAACTCAATTCCTTGGCGGAATGTGTATCACCTGGGTGAGGAGCGCTGAAAGGCCAGCCCTTCCACTGGTAAGTGAGGGCCTCTCCTACACCATACCTGTGATGAATTGTACTCTTTTTGACACTTTAGTATCGTTTTTTCTTCCATTTATAGCGTGGGATTAATTAAAGGGATTTGCTTAGAGAATGGGAGCACGCAGTCCTGAGGAGGGAACCTTCCTTATTCCTGGTCCATCTTTGGACTTCACCTATCGCACTAATCTCCAGCCCCAGTGTGGCTCTGCTCTGAGCAGGAGATTCCCCGTGCTCCCCTAGTAGTTCCCATCTACACTGTACATAGCGACGAAGGACTGACTTGTGGTCCAAAGGCAGAATCTTTCCCCTCAATCATACCTACACTTCCTTCCTGAAAATGCTGTGGTCCCTTCGCCCTCTTGGAGGCCTTCAGTAACCCTCTCAGTTATCCATGGTAGCCCCTCTTTGGCAACTTCCAACTTAGCCTGTTTCATTCCATTTTCCCCTTGCTGTTATAGAGCGCCGATTAACGTTGTTTCATCACACTGGAGCACCACTCTGTTGCTTGCTCACCTCTGATTATCTTTCTTTGTAAGCAACTTATCAAGACAAGACCCTTCTATATAGTGAACTGAGTCAGGATTATCAAGGGCCATCAAGGATCTACTGGGAACCTTGGCATCAACAAGCTACTCGGTTGCTGACATGTCTGGAGTTGGCCCAGGCAGCCATTTGACTACAGCCACCTAGAGTCTACCCTCTCACAAACCAGGACGTCTGCCACGCCTTTGACGCAATCCTCGTTGAGTCATGCAAGATATTGGTCACCAAATAACGGTGAAATGGAAGAAACCTTTCACCCCTCCCGCAGGCGCACATCCGGGTACCCCATGGTATCCCACCGGCTACGCTACGGCGCCAATCCACATCACTGCCTTTGCAAATGACTACTTCCTCAAGAATGTGGTCAACAGCGTCAAGCCTAAACTTGCCAACCTGGTCTTTGGAGCTAGCTTATCTGAAAAGACCAGCCAGTTCCACAGTCTTCTCAACCAAGCTCGCCTTGCTGTCCAATATAACAGTGAGCCCCCAATCATCGCCACTGACTTGATCAGCTACTACAAAGCCGAAATCATGATGAATCCTCCCCTTGGCGCCGCCATCGTCCAATCTGTCATACAGAACTAAATGACCATGACACAACTCGGAAGTCCCCATGATATTTACAAAGAATCAGCTATGCTGTCAGCGCTCACAAGAACGTTGGCCTCGTAGATGTCAATCGTCCTGGCCAAGAAGAACACGCCCACACCTAGAGCGCTGCCAAATACGTGGACGCCTTTGTCCAGCTTGGTATCCTTCCTTCCCAGTCGGCACTCCTCTGGTTGTCGCTCTTCTCACAGTCTTTGAAACCACTGCGCCAGTCCATATGAGATGGGACAGTCCTTGCAGAATCGGCACCAGCCAAGCCCTCAGCTGGCCTTCCCATTTCCTTGTGCCACGCCTCTTGCATCCACCTACGCTGGGCCAAGCCTCTTCCCAGCTGGCTACGGCCAACCTACCCTCGCACCATTGCCGGCATTGCTTCCTTATGCTGCACCTGGAAGCAGGGCAAAATTATTTCATTCCGGCAGCCTGCAGCAGCTGAAGGGGGTATAGAGGCACATATGAGAGCCCTGGCAGGGGATGTGGCAGTTATTACGGAAAGGAGGTGGACCTTCCCAAGGTGCTCTTGAGCAAATGCTCGTGGGGGTACTGCTCACGGAAGAGAAGGATATGGAAGTAGTGCTTCGTATACGGCTGCTCACTCCTTTGAAGCGGAGCAACAGCGGCTTGCCCGTGACACAAATATTCAGAGACAGGACACACCTGACAACCATTTTGAAGTCAACAACCTAGGGATGAACCCTAACCTTGGAACTGTGGACCCTGGACGCGCCGTGCAGATCTCACAAGCGCAAGTGGGAGCCCAGAGGATGGATGAATTATGGGACTCCTCCTGGGACCCGGCAATTCGGATTTTTGAAGGCCCCAGCAAAGGGAACCTACTTCACTGGCTCATCAGAAGGGAATGGGCAGAAATCAAGAGAGCGTTGAAGCCTACGAAGCTACCCTCACTCCTTTTGTCCCAGAACCTATCAAGGCCCTCATCTTTGACCCTCTCGTCGTCCACGCCTTTTTCAATGATCGTTTTGCAAGGATCCTCATAGACTCTGTATGCAACAAGCTAGTGGTATCCAATCGCATTGTTCCTAGGCACCCCTTCGGCAAATTCGAGTCCTCCCGACTTCTTCAGATCAACCTAGCTGCTTGACGGAATCAAAGCCATCCACCTACATGATTTGTGGATTCCTATCCTGACCGAAACCCAGGACGGCTACATTTTTGCTCTGCAGGGGCGGCCCTTGGACGCCTGGATGGAGCGATTGTCCGACTTTGTCATGGATATCCCAACACGTAGCACCTAAGATCACTAAAACGCTATTCAAGCTGTGGATACTACCGTCATACATATAGGTCCCCTCTGTATCCTTAAGTGGAGGTAATCCACAAGACATTAGAGGCTCAGCTGCAGGAGGTTAAGGGGGAGGCCTGTATCTCGTCACTCTGTGAAGGAAGAGGGAAATGTGAGGAAAGTGCTAAGTTCAAGGGGAAGGGAGGAAGACTTTTCGAGAATCTGAAAATAGCACTTCAGGAGGGAGCAGCAATGAAGGACATACAGGCAGAAGGAGGGGAAGGTAGTGAAGTTGCACTTCGACATCATATCTCACACTAAGAATGACTGGGAAAAAGGATACAAAGACCTTAAAAAGGTCGCACTTCATCACATGGATGGAGGGATTTTACACGGGTTTTTACGCTTGTTTTGAAACCTTGATATTGCCATGAAGGTTGCAGCATTTATGGTAGTGAAGTGGCATTGTCTATGGGCTACAGGCACAGCCAACCTTGGCGCAATTGATCTCTGTTGGCCCTTGGGTGGATGGTATCACGCTAACTCACAGGAGATGTCAACCTGGCCCTCACATCAGGGTTCAGTCCCAATCAGTTTCTCTCCTTTGCAATGACACATCACGATGTCCCTCTGCAGTCCACAGATTCACACACCACCCTGAAATCCTTTGTAACCCTCAACAAGAACTGTAGTGCATACTGTTTTCTGGGGTCTTCAACACTTTGGTGCTTGGGGTTAATGCGGTGTCAAAGTCTCCTTAGGGGTTGCAGATGAGATAAACGTCTGCGTATCGGTTGGTGCTGTGAGGTTCAGGTTGGGAGGACTCTTGCAATTAGCAAGTATCGCCCTAAGATGGGATTACCATTGTCCTTCTAACCAGCTTGGGTTTTCCCAACCAGCAGGCGAGTAGATTTTGAAGCCAAGCATAAAGCTCCCAACGCTTTCCCAAACCAAGTGCAAAGCTCTTGTTGCTTGGGCTTCCATTGACAATAACCAAGGTCCGGTGACACCAGCAGGCACAGCCCATATGCCTGACCAGCAGGCAATTGGCTTTGGCAGCTGCGCAGGTGGTGATTGTGCTGACCTGCCCCATATAGAACCGGAGCCCCGCTCCCCAAAACATTCTCAAGCCTAGCGTCTAGCTCCCAACGCCTCTGGTTCAGGTGAAAAGGAGCCAAGCCTTCAGCTCCCGATGCGCCAAAAGTCCCTGTAAAGCAGGTGGGCAACGCCCCTACACGCAACCAGCAGGCATCTGGCTTTCACGGCTGCACAGATGTGTGATGAACTGACATAATATGGCGCTCTAAGACTGCAAGAGGAAGAAGCGCAGAGTCAAGGCTAGTTCTCGGAGTTCAAGAGGGGGAGTAGTACGCTGCAAGGAGGAAGTCTTTAGGTGTTGGTCACGAAAAAGAGGTCACAGCAATTCAGGAAGGAAACGATGATATTCTTCCTGGGAAAGAGTTTGAATCAGGAGCGTAGGTGGGTCTGCTGTCCCTAAGGATAATGTAGATGGGGAATCTCCAGTGCAGGAATCTCCCACTTGGAGGATTGTAACAAGCCTGACAGGAATTAGTGAGATGCCTCAGGTCAGGTTAACGACCAGGAACAAAGAAGGTTCCCCCATGAAGAAGGTCTTGGCAATCCCACAACCAATAGCTCTAAGTTCTCGAAGTCCAATTCTGCACTTAATCTCACACTAATAACCGAGGGGGAAAGGATACCAAATGAGTTGAAAAGGTTGTAATTCATCACACCCCCGGTAGATTCCTAGGCTGGAGGAGGCGGGGACGGAATCTAACTTGAGTCAGGGAGGAGATGGTTAAGGGAGCGGAGAGTGGTAGCCCCTCATTTTCAAGTATGTTCATTGGGTGTAGAGTACAAGAAAGAGCCATTTCGAGGAGGAGGAGTGCAATCTCCGAGGAGAGAGGAGTGCAGTCCTGAAAGAGGATGGGAGTGCCAGGTGGAGCACGGGGATAAGGACGACCTGTCCTTCGATGAGGATGTCAAACAGAAGAAGTCAGAAGGTTTAGTGAAGGAAAGAAGAAGATGGTTACAGGGGAATCCGTTCCACTCTCTTGAGATGGGGCATCCCTCATGGTTAGGAGTCTTGCAACGCATTGCGCACGGTTTAAGGGTCATCAGCCCATCCACCAGCAAAGCATCACAACCGCGTAGAGGGGCTTCTGTCCAGCCATCTTGAAATGCATTGCACAAGGTCGTTCTCCAGGTTGCTGCAACCGATACTTCAGGAGGATTGCTGTGCCATCACCAACGAGCTCTCTGGTTGTCCTAAGGTTCGTGGTCGTCTCTTTTGCCACGTATTGCGTGCTCAGTTCTAAGGTGACAGCTCCTCTTGCAAGGAATTGCACACGTTTGTTCCTGGGTAGCAGCAGGGGCTACATCAGGGGCACGCCAAGCCTAAACGGTCAAAGTCATGCTCTAGAGTTGCCACACCCTCTTGCAACTTATCCTGCATGGTTCATTAGAGGTTCAGCCTTCACACTGGGGACAAACAGCGCAACTGCCATTCCCAGGTGACCGCAAGGGCTACATCAGGGGCATGGCAAGACTCTTTTGCCACGTATTGCGTGCTCAGTTTTAAGGTGACAGCTCCTCTTGCAAGGAATTGCACAGGCTTGTTCCTGGGTAGCAGCAGGGGCTACAAGAGGGGCACGCCAAGCCTAAACGGTCAACTTCATGCGCTAGAGTTGCCACACACTCTTGCAACATATCCTGCACGGTTCATTGGAGGTTCAGCCTTCACACTGGGGACAAACAGCCTAACTGCCATTCCCAGGTGACCGCAAGGGCTACATCAGGGGCATGCCAAGACTCTTTTGCCACGTATCGCGTGCTCAGTTCTAAGGTGACAGCTCCTCTTGCAAGGAATTGCACAGGCTTGTTCCTGGGTAGCAGCAGGGGCTACAACAGGGGCACGCCAAGCCTAAACGGTCAACTTCATGCGCTAGAGTTGCCACACCCTCTTGCATCATATCCTGCACGGTTCATTAGAGGTTCAGTCTTCACACTGGGGACAAACAGCCCAACTGCCGTTCCCAGGTGACCGCAAGGGCTACATCAGGGGCATGCCAAGACTAAACAGCCAATGGTCATGCTCCGAGTTCCTGTCTCCCTCTTGTGACATATCTCGTGCTCGGTTCTATTGTACCGCCTTCCAGGTATTATGAATTGTGAGGTACAGGGACACCTTCCTGTGTTGCGCCCAGTTCAAGAACATCAGCCTCCACACTCTTGCAACAAATTGAAGTAAAGAAAACCACACTCGAACAACAACTTATAACTTTGACCTTTGCAGATATACTATAAGGAGACGTAGTGGATTGGTGCTGAAGATCAAAGTCCAGGATGAACAAAAGGCCGACTTGGGTTTGCGTTGAGGACCAGGAGTCGCTGGCAATTTGTAGTCAAGGTTGTGGTTGGAGTCAGAGCTGGCGGTGACATTGGCATCAGAGCAGATGGTCCTGATAGTGTCTCTTTGCGACAAGCATCATGGAGGAGCGGGGGAACTTGTTTGTTGAGCGAGTGCTCGTACGCTTCAGTGTCCGTGATGTTTTCAATATTGACACTTTGGTTGTCCGCGTATGGGTAGGCAAGCCATTGAAGAGGTAGCATACTGTATAGGATCCGTCCTTGCATTGTACGCCAGAGTTCTTGGTGCTTATGATCTTCTCAATGATCTCTTTATCTTCTCCTTTGATGTTGATGGGAGCCAAGTACAATACAATGTTAATTGTGGTGGATTGAGGAGTTTAGTTGGCCAAAGGGCTTCAGGACGTTTACCTGGAGGTACGCCAGAGGTGGTGGATTCCGCTAGTCAAGATGTCGAGCTTGTAGGTGTCAGGAGTCAGGCCTGGGCCAACTATCTTGAAGGGACAGACCCACCACGCGATGAGCTTCTATGGCGGCGGGGTTCTAAGTGGAGTCATTTTGCTGGCCGTATTAAGGAGGACCTGATCTCCTCTACTGTACAGGATTGGTTTACGAATCTGGTTGTACCAATCAGTGCATAGTGCTTATGCTTGGCAGAGTGCTATTTCGACAATGGCCTTGATGTCCTCCTGCTCTTGGGCGAATTCCACCATTGGCTTCCAAGCGGCTAATCCACCAATGCTGGTGATTTGATTATCCGTTCATCCAAGACCAAGGGAGTTGGGGGTTTAGCCTTGTTTGGTAAGGAGTAGCAACAAGTTCAGGTCCCCCGTCGGTGTCATGTTCATGTAGAATTTGAGGAAGGAAAGCAGTTGAGCCAAGTTGCTGCCAGTTGGGTCAAGGTACAGCTTGAGGATGTACTTCACCGTCTGGATCATCTGTTCACCTTTACCGTCAGTCTACTGGTAGCGTGTAGTGGCCACGTTGTTTTGGATTCCGGCGAGTTTGGTGAGGGCTTGCCAGAATCCAGACATGACTTTTGCTTCATGGTCGGTGACAAAGACTTTAGGGCAGCTAACTTGAGCGCACACTCAAGAGCTGAACATTTCCGCCAAGGCTGCGCTGTCCATCATAAGTACTTTGGAACTAGAATGATTCTTGGGGAAAAGTGATTGATGAAACTGAAGCAGCAGTTGAAAATAGCGCTGTATGGCCCAACACACTTTCGCATCGCAAAGGCATCATAGCCTATCATCTCACAGCATGCGTGACAGACTAGAAGGTGATGGGGGAGGCCGTAGCTCTGCTTGGGGTCCATGTAAAAAAAGCTTCAGTTGCCCACCCTCCAGGACTCCCCACCGAACAGCCAGCCAGTCAACTCATCACCAAGAACCCCAGCCCCACCCTGAAGAGCGACACCAAGGTCCCCGATGACGAGCCAACCCATCAACCCCCCAGCAAGCTGCACCCTGTCTGGCAACCAAACAGTCCATCATGACTGGGCTCCACCACCACCAAGAACCCGAAGGCACTATGTGATGAAACAAAGAGCTTTGACGAACCAGCTGACCACTCTACAGCAGGCAGCAAATAGTCGGGTTCGGTTTGGTTGGATGGGAACGGAAGGGAGGATCGGTTCAGGTCAGGTCGGATCAGATCGGGTGAGGTCGGATCAGGGGCACGGGGAGACGGGCTCTGGGTGGGGCTCCTTTGGGACTTGGCTTTACGGCTGGGATCGGGAGGGGCTTCACTTGGGGTGCGGGGCTCGGTGGTTCTGGTCGGGTTGGGTCGGGTTGGATCGGATCGGATCTGCAGGGGTCGAAACGGATGGGACCGGATCGGATCGGATCGCTCATCCAGTTCAACAGAACCTGCAGTCAGTTGAGCTGTTCATGAAGCTGTGCAGCCAAAGTTTGTAAGTGATGTGAGGGACAAGCATGCAGTCCGTTGGTGAGGAGGATAGCAAGTGCAGTGAGGGACTCGGTTTGGTGTCACGAAACGGAATAGCGATCAAACAACTGTTTCGATCGTTGATTATTGCCCCCGCAGTTGTTGAGACGGGGCTGAGTTGAGGTCCTGTGGAGTTGGGTGCGGTGTAACTCATTGAGCTCGATCAACAACAGGGTTCCACGGACGTCAACTCAATCAGGAGCAGAACCCTTGGGGCCATCTACTCGATCACAGGGTTATTGGCCATCAGACCCACCTACAGGGAACGTGCGGCCATCTGCTATCAACAGGAGGATCACGATCACCAACGAGGCAGCACCCATCAACACCACTATACTCATCCGTCAAGAGCACCCGCTCGATCAGGAACTGGACCACCCTGATCAACAAGGACCTGCAGATCAACAGGGAGGTCAACTCGATTGTCAACGAGGCAGCCAAGATCAGCAACAGGACCGTCACCAAGGCAACTTCTATCAACAGCAGGACCTTCGCCAGTGGTGCCACAATTGCTAACGGACGTAAGAGTTGACAGACAGGCCAGCTGGTGATCTACCGCTTGATCTTGGTGAACAAAGATGTCCAGTAGTACTTTGTGATTATCTTCTCGATAGTTTTTGTCTGGCCTTGATGTCTGCCATTGAAGATCCGGTCACGGTACCCGTGATCGACCCGCTCATGACTTCGGGATTGTAGAGTCATCTGCCGTGGTAGAGGATGCTGCTGTTGAACCTGTAATTGGTGAGGTTGCTGGGCAAGTCCATTTCTTTGTTGGTATGGGCAAGCCGCGCTTTGATGTTGTGGGCTCTGTTATCGGCAGTCATGTAGTGGAGCCAGGCAACAGCTGCCTCTGGCTGTGCGCAGTTGTTTGTAAGTCAGTCTACTGGGCGCGCTTCCTTCTCAGCATTGAGCAGGGTGATGATGAGTATCTCAATACATTCTTGGCCTTAGGTGCGCTTTGGGGCTTGCTGTGGCGCTCTAGAGAGCAGGGGAGGCCACAGTATTGAAGTCTCCTGGTAGGTATCAGATGGGGAAGTTGTATTCCTGAAGCTTTTTGATCCGTTGGGCTAGTAGGCATCTGAGCTTTGGCTGGGTGTTTGAGTAGATGAGCAAACTCTGGTCTTCGAAAATTGGATGCAGCTGAGCTCATCGCAATTAGCCTTCAGGATTTTGACAAGGGCAAGAAGCTCGTTTTAGTTCACCAAGTAGTTTAGTTCCAGCAGTTTCATCTCTCAGTTGAAGTACAAGATTGGTCCAAGTTGACGTAGATTTGTCAGGCCCTTAATTGTAGTCAGCAGGGGCGAAAGAATCAGGTCATCCTCTATAGCTCGCTGAGCAATCTATCCTCTGATGCCATGGTTAAGGTCGTCAGACAACATGTAGGTATCGAGGCTACAATGAAATCGAGCAAGCATTGGAGCACTAGAGATGGCTTGTTGTAAGCGTTTGAAGGCCCCTTATTCAGGTTCTGTCCACAGCTATGGCTTCTCTGCAGACTGTAGTTCCAAGAGGTGATGCGCGATCTTGGAGTAGTGGTTGACATATGATAGGAGGCAGTTGGTGAACCTGATGAACAATTGCATTTCCTGGGAGTTCCTTGGAATATCCCATTAATCGACAGAGGCGATCTTGGACTGGCCTGTGTAGATGCCCTTTCATCTGATCTGTTTGGCCACAGGATTCTACCTCTTCCTTGCCGCAGAGGCATTTGCTCGCCTTTATGTTGAGTTCGCGGTTCAGGAGGATCGCCAGCACTTCTTCGACGTGCCACCTATGGTCTTCTTTGGTGTTCCAGTAGAGGAGGATGTTGTCCAGGTAGGAGATGACAAGCTTTTGTACAGGTGGCCAAGGATTGAACTCATCAAAAGCTGAAAGCATGCTGGCGCGTTTGATGGACCAAACGGTATGACTAGGCACTTGCAGTGTCCATATTCAATCCAGATCCCGGTCTTTTTGATGGTGTTGTCCGCGACTTGTATCTCATGGTAGGCATCCTTGCCATCAATGAGGGTGAATCATCAGGCTTCAGCCAATTGATTGCCCATCTCTAGGAGGCTGTGGACCAAGGTCTGATCTGGCTTGGCGACTGAGGTGAGGCCTCGGTAGTCAAGACAGAGGTGCACGCTTCCGTCTTTCTTCTTGTCAAAGACAATTGGCGCTCCCCATGGCAAGCCTGAGGGCTGTATCCATCCATTCTCCAAGTAGCCGGCAATCTGTTTTTGCAGTTTGTCGAGGTCGCCCTGATTGAGTGGCCCAGAGGGGGAGATCTTCAGTTAGGCATCTTTCAGGTGATTAAGCAAGAAGTTGCTGTTGCCCCAGTCAGGCGGGAGTCCGGCATTGGCCTGAAATAGGGTGGTCTTGTTGTTCATCGTGAGCGTATCCACCGCTGGCTTTGAGTTGATCCAATCATGGAGTTCTTTCGGTATAGCAATCTGTGTAGTATGTATCTGCACAACGCCTGGTTTATCAGGGCTCCTTGCCTGTATGGGCTGAATCAGGTAGTCAAACTATCTCCTGGGCCATGCCTTGAAGAACCAGTGGGCTACGTTTCCGTAGATCCCTTGTGTGGGATATATCATGGGTGTTTGGCGTCATCCTGGTTGCTAAGGTCAAGGGTGGCAACCTGAGGACAAGGTAGGTATTTAGCTGGCTCTTGTATGTGGGTGATTTCCCATTTGCAAAGGATCCTCTGCCAGGGGATGCTCAAGTTTTGCCCTTGGTGCTTGAACTCAATGGCAGGTGGCGTAGCTTCCTGAGGCCACGTAGCGGTGAATCCTTGTAAGCAGCTTGCTTGTGGCAGGCTGAGTATCATGTCATATCTGATGGAGGTAGCAACGAAAGCTAAATCTTAGGAGCTCCACCCATTCCTTCAATGCTGGAATGCAGAGGCTGACATCTGCTCCAGTAACGTAAAGGGACTGAGGGGACTTACTTCGGGCAGCGAGGTTGACT
Organism: Blyttiomyces helicus; assembly: GCA_003614705.1. NCBI lineage: Eukaryota > Fungi > Chytridiomycota > Chytridiomycetes > Blyttiomyces > Blyttiomyces helicus. The sequence continues at coordinate 11,712 of KZ993862.1, read as the reverse complement.
CGGAGGGGCTGAGAGTACTCGACTTCATGGAAGTGATGTTGGGCAAGGCAGTGGTCTGACATGCCCAGGGTATCGCAGCAAAAGTAGATGAGGATTTTTGCATATTGGGCATGGATTAAAGAGAAAAAAATCCTGACCGCTTGTGAAAGGGTCCCATGAGGGATCCCAGGCCACTTCTCCTAAGCTCTCTACCTGGGTTGGGGAAAAATATACGGCAGGTTCAAGGTCTACGGCCCAAAGATTGGGGACATCTCAAAGTTGTTGGTCTTGGACTGGCAGACAGACACCTTCTGCCCTTGTGGGTCCGCACCATGGGAGCGCTGTGTTGCTCCGCTCAGAATGAGTGAACAGCTGCGTACCTGGTACTAGCTCGGCGTCCCCACGCTTGAGCATTTCCTCCTTTGGGGCACCTGCCTCCTTGCAAGTAGGATTGGCTGATTCCTCTGCCAGCATTTACAAAAGTCCCCAGTGCCGTCAAAAACACCCCTTAAGGCACAACAGGTGGCCGGATCCTAATGATTGTTCCAGGCTGTCTCGTCGTGCGTAAGGAGGTGGTTCCATCTGCGGGGCCACAATTGGATTTCCGTCGCTACCCGGGAAAAAAGCTCGGTTTCACGTAGGTAGACACCAGAGAAGTAGTTGCGCAAAGAGGGAACGCCAGGGGAGGCCCAGTTTGGTGGAGGTTCTGTAGCAATTGTCCCATTGTGTATGGGTTTGCCTGATGATCTCGTAGGTGGTGTGAGGGTGACGCCTTGAAGGACCAAGCTTGGTTTGAAAGAACACCCAGTTGCACTAGGGCGTCTGCATATTTGGATTTGCTTTGGGCCTGTTCCCGCTCTTCTTTGCTGGGTCTGTCAACGTCGACCAAGCCCAAGTTTTTGTAGGTGTTAACCGCGTAGCTGATCATTTCGTAGAGATCCGGTGGGACACGCCACCACCTCATGGTTGTCTGGCTCTGCACAATGGCTTTGACAATGGCAGATCCTGAGGTAGTGTTCTCCATGATTCATGCCTTGCAATGTTGTTCAAGTCTGCTTCCGCTATCAGTGGTTTGCCGTTTTATTGGACGGCAAGTCAAGCTTGTTTGAGTAGTCAATGGAACTGGCTATCGTACTCTGAGATGCTGGCTCCAAAGACCAGGTTGGCATGCTCTCCCTTGATGCCCATCACCACATTCTTGGGGAAGTAGTTGTGCGCCAAGGCTATAATATGGATAGGCACCGGAGCATAGCAGTTAGGGCGCCGAGGAGTTCCTGGGGGCACACTAGCTGGGGGAGCTACAGATCAGGTGTACTTCGCCAGTTGGTCAGCAACCCGCGTCTCCCAGGAACCAATAAGGAAGGATTGGAAAACCTTGCAAAGAAGTTGGTTCATAAGAGGATAGACCGCTGGCAACAGGGGTCCATTTGCAGCCTGAGCTACGCAAAGAGCTTCGTTGCAGATGGCTATGTGCTTGAGATTTTTCTCACCATATTTGTCCAGGTAGTGGCTAGCATCAGAGACAAAGTTTGCAACTACTTGGATGCTCCTGTTGTGGCCTTCATATCTACTGACCCCCTTGGCCTTGCCGGAGCAGATCTCGTTTCATGGGTTCACAAATGGTGCTTTGAAGCTGGTTTGGGAGGTTTGCTGGGCGAGTTTGATCTGATTGTTGCCAAGGTTTTGGGCAAAGGCAGTGTTGATGTCAGGCAAGTTAGTGGCGTTGAAAGTCGCCTGGGTAGCGGTTCCAGGTCCTGGATCAGCAGCTGGTCCGCCTTCCCCAGAACCGGTTTCACCATCACCCTGTGTTGCCCCAATGCCTGCACTTTCTCCCATTCCAGCTCCAGACGTGCTACTTGCAGAGTAAATGTTTGATACTGAGGCTCCCCGTAGATTCTTTATGGCCCCTGATAGTGCCAGCTCGTGTGACTATTTTGTGGGGTCTTTACAAGTAGATCCTTCATGAGTGATTTATAAGCGGGTGGCAATGAAATAACGGAGTGGTGCTACCACGTGTTGAGCCAACTTGATTCAGCGTTCTATGACTGCAAGAGGGAAAGCGCCTAACCTAAGCAAGTTCTTGCAGCATGAGAAGGGGAGTATTATATGGTAAGAGGAAAGAAGTCTGTAGGTGTTGCTCACAACAAAGTAGCGGCAGCGATTCAGGAACAAAGTGATGATGTGATTACCAGGAAAGTGTCAGACTCAGGACCGCAGGTCAGTCCGTTGTTGCTATGTACAATGAAGACAGGGAATCTAAGTCCAGCGCAGAAAACTCCTACTCAGAGGATTGTAGCCCCCTGGTTGGGAATAAGTGAGATGCGTCAAGTCCGGTTACAGACCGGGAACAAAGGGGTTTCCTAATGAGGGAAGTCTTGCCAATCCCATAACCGCGTACTCTAAATACTCCAAGTCTGACTTCACACCCAATCCCACACTAGTAACCCATGGGAATGATGCAAAATAAATCAGAAGGGGCCGGATTCATCATAGGGTAGCAATGGCTACGCTCCCCTACTCTCTCTCATGCCAAGCTGTTAGCTCCCAACATTTGGTGTTCAGACGACAACAAGCTGAGCTTGTCAGAAATTGCCTGTGTTGGCAATTTCCCCATCCAGGCCATAGCAAGGCAGAGCTGTGCTTTCCGTCCATCTCTGTGAGGCAGAGGTGACCTCCTCAACTTTAGTTGTGTGGCGGAGTTGGGCCCCCCCCTCCTTCATGTTATTCTCTCGCGATGCTAAAGTGTGGTAAAGCCAGGGGGCTGACGGACCTGGGAACAGTTGCAGTGGTAACCAATGGCCATAGGCAGGGGTGTCCCTGATTGCTTTGAGAGGCTCCCAGGTAGCTGCATCTATAGGCCAAACTAGCCATTTGAGTTCTTATTCCTGCTGGTTCTTCTGATATTCATTGGTTTGCGCTTGTTCTGTTGGCTGATATTGTGCTCAACGTATCACTTGTGCTTGCCTGGTTCTTATCAGATTCTGGAATCAAGCAGGGTGCGTCCTTGAAGTCCCAGAGGTAGAAAAGTCGAGGTTCGAGTTAACAATATTAATGTGGCAGTAGGGGTATACCTTAGCTATGTTGGATGTGCCCAGATTGAGTTTGCAGGTGTCTATGGTAGAACCCACACGAGGATGGCAGGGAGGCCCATCCACTTTGGCAGGAACTTGCTGGGTAGGGTATATCTTAGGGGGATGTTGATTCTGTTGCGGTTCAGCATGGCTTTGTTGTCAATCTTCAGAGGTCTGGAATTTGCCTAGCTGGTGTTTTTTACGACATGAGGACAAGACAATGCAGCAGCTGGTGTAGTCAATGAAGCACATCCAGTGGCAAAGTTGGTCACAGTAGGGGCCATACACCAGGTTCAAGCTAACTCGTCAAACCCAACCTTCTTCCAACAATCCTCAGGAATGGGAAGCGATCTGAGAAACCTGTAGCAGCCCTTTGGGTCCTTGAGCCGCTGGCAATCTGGACAGCTCCACACATAGTCCCAATCTCCTTGTACATCGCCGGCCAATACCTCTATGCCACCACCTTTCCCACTGTTTTGGTCGTGTGAAGTGTGCTAGCGCTTCAGGTTGCAGGACCTTGGGGTTGTAGAGCCGTTTCTCACAGTAGAGGAAGCCCTTGCGGAAAGCGTGTTTCTTCAGGTCTGCCCTGCGCGTCGCCGGGGTAGATATGTCAAGTTATGGCTTGATTTTGAATGTGTAGTTGTTGATTTTGAGGTTCTTGCATAGCTACATTGGCAGTTGCAGTGTCTTTAAAGTCAGTGGGGTCATCAGGCACCGGGAGGGGCTTATTGTCCAAGGCCATGAACTGGCTGCCAATTATACCCTGCAGGAGACTGTGTGTAATGGGGTTGAGGCCATCTCGGCACAAGATGTAACGCAAGACATACTGTGGTGTGCGGAAGAGCAGGTGTGAGATTGTGTTGTACTGCTTGGTGGGTACTCTATGAGGAAGTCAAAGCTTTGAAGGGTCTAGAGAAGCTAATGGGCCGGAGACATGGGAGGTTAGTCAGGCCTTTTATTGTGGCGGGCAACAGAGAAGTAATTTCGTCAATTTTGCCGCCAGCTTGGGCTTTTTATCCTGTGATGACAAATTTGAATGTGTTGGAGAACACATAAGTGGGCTTTGTGGGGTCATAGTCATGCATGAAATTGGTGAACCCCAGGAAGAAGTGGATGTTGGTGGTGTTTGGTGGGGTAGACCAGTGGCGCATGGTCCCAATCTTCAATGGTGTGTTCGGATTGGAGGGAGGGATCAGATCATATCAGATCGGAGAAAGAAGGGTTGGGTGTGACGTAAGCCATTGATAGCAGGTTCTAGTCCGCAAAATTTGATGCGCTATTAGCCCCAGTAGCACTTTGACCGCTTGATGTTGAGCAGCCTTTCGGCCAGGATGTGTAGCACCTCATCGGTGTACTCCTTGTGGTCCTCTTTGGTTTCGGAGTAGATGAGGGCATCATTGAGCTACAAGATGACACACCAGTTTTACAGATGGCTGTAGGATTGGATCATCATGCATTGGAACACTCCAGGTGCGTTGGTGAGGCCAAATGGGATGACGATGTAGTTGAGGTCGGCATAGCGAGTGCATATGGAGGCTTTGTCGATGCTGTCTTCTGCAACAGAGGCTCAATGGTAACCGTTCCTGACGTTGATGACTGTGAAGTACTTGGCCTTCGAAACCATGCTGTAGCCAGACTGTTGACCGGCCGGCAACCAATCTGGGGAGGGGGAGTCTGAATATGAGGTCGTAGCGGATTGGGGCAACAGTGATGATGGGTAGTGATGACAGGGTCAGGGTGTTATTGGTGAGGGGGTCTCGCAGGCTGATGTCAATGCGGGCCAGGTACGAGGATGAGATTTGGTTCCACGAGCGGCCAACTCTACGCAAAGGGGGACAGAAGACTTGACTTTTTGCATCCGGGGACGCTTCACATGCAAGTCCAAGACCACAAACGTGTTACATCTGGAGCCCACGAGGATTGGAAAGAAGGATCCCTTGAGGGAACCATGGACATGTAGCAATCGACGAGTACGGGGGCGAGGGGATGTTTTTGAAGGAGATTAGTGTTCTCTTGCTGGCCACGTATTTGTCCGCGCGGGTCACAATGATACCTGGTCAGACGCTGGGGGAATGGGAGGTTCCTTCAGTGGCCTTAAAAATCCTCTGTGCTGTCCGTTCCTCCACACGTACTACCCTCCTTGGACAAATCTTGGTCTGTGATCAGGTTGACGTGCTCCCATTGGCCGTTGTTGGTGTCCACAATGTTGACACTCTCAAAAGGGGCGGGCTCGCGGTGCACTTCCCACTCAGTGACAGGGGTCTCCACTGTCATCTAGTTGATGCCGGCCCTGCTGCCTTGTCCTCTGCCTACTCCTTCATGTCCGGTACCACTGGGGGCCCTGGTGGGATGGCTTCATGAGGGGAGCCACTGTACTTTGCGTAGTGGTAGCGGCCTCCGCAGCGATTGCAGATGGTCTCCCAGGTGGGACTTCGGAGTCGCTGCATGCATCCACCAAGGTAGTTGCCCCAACTGGCATTACCATGATTGGTTGAGGTGACCGGCGCAGGGGTCCAAACGTTGTTTTGCCGGTGGTAGCTTCAGTGGCCTCCCCGACGACCACCTTTACTGCTTCCACGACCTGCTCTGTACTCTTCATCTTCCTCCATGGTGGCGCCTCCGTTAATGGGTGTCCCGCGCTTCGCCTTCTCCAGCTTTTCACCGTCGAGGCTAAACCTCTCACAGAACAGGTTCTCCTACCATTTCATGTCCAGCTCCTCCTTTGCGAACTTTTCTCATCGGGGCGACTGATGTTGGTGGACGCGCTCACAGCCGCAGCGCATACCATTTCCAGGTCAACCTCCACACTATCCTCTTCCTTTTAATTCTCATACTCTACCACCGACTTGTAGAGGTCAACGCCCACAGGGTTAGCGCTGTATCAAAGCACCAAACTTTTCATACTCTACCACCAACTTGTAGAGGTCAACGCCCACAGGGTTAGCCCTTTGACAAAACGCCTCCTTGCAGTATTTGATTTAGTCTAGCACCAGGATCTTTTTTTCGCTGCTATGCTCATGGGCCTGGACCGCGGTGCTTTCCAGCTTGCGAACTCTCAATCAGGTTCCGTCTGAGTAACTCCTCTTTAGCTTGCAGCTGGTCGAGTTTATGCCTATATTCAGGTAGAACTGCTTCGCAAACAGCTTGTAGAAGTCAACAATCGTTGGGAGGACGCGGGCGTCCTTGTATTCCTTTTCGCGGGCGCAGATCCAGGGGCTTGGGCCCCCGCGCAGGAGTGTCTTTACAAGCCAAAATTTATCAGTTACGGTCACGGTGTAGGCTTTGACACCGTCGAGGAAGTGGGCTGTCTTCCTGATGCTGTTCTTGTGACCGGTAAACGTGGGGACCTGAAACTTGCGCACGGCTTGGGTGAATTGAGGAATTCCATGGAGAGCAGCTTCACTGGCGGCGGCGGTTTCGGCAGCGTGGGAGGGCAGATGACCATCAGTAGTTGGGTGAACTGAGCCTGTGTCATGGTGAGACAGGAGGGTATTCGGCGTCGGGGTCCTCGTCCACGTGGCACGACGTTGGGATAGTGGAGGGAGTGATGAGGGGGTTTCTTGGTTAGGTATGGAGTTTGTCAACATGGGGGCACGTTAAATGGAGGGGGATGTATTGAACGGGGTCTTCCCCGGTCCCTGATACTTTCTTGGGTTTTTATCTGGGGGAGAGGTCAGAACCAGTGGTGCTACCATATAGTAAACCGCGTAATGTTTACGTGGGTCTCCAACGCTTCGGGACTCTGGGTCAAGGTGGAGGTGTCAAAGTTAACTTCGATGTTGGAGAAGAGGTAAAGGATGATGATGATTCACTAATGTGGTCCCCACCGCTAGCTATCATAAGGCGGGGCGCTGAGCCGCATACAGGCCCGATGTACACCAGGTGGGAATACAGAGAGGATGTATATGGGATCGGACTTAGCCGATCTACGGAGCGACGCGTCACGAATTCTCAAGGCGAAGTCCGACAGTCGCTCCGTACAGGCGTCCAAGGGTCGCCCCCGTAGAGCAATACCACAGGGGCCCCGAGTGGCAGCACCGATGCACTTCACGACATCAACCCATCTAGCCATGCCTTCTGTTTTCTCTCCTTCAGGACCATAACCACCCTGATCCCCTGGACTCACTTCAACACTGCTTCTCACAGCTTTGCTATCCCTGAGCGGGGGGACCCAGTGCCTCTTCTGGTGTTCGAGGTGTGCTGGTGGTCCATGGGACTGTGGCACCTCGCTACCTACCTTTCACCCTCCGTGGAAACGCCTGCCTAGCGCCTTTACTCCCTCCCTTATGGTGCCCGCCAATAATCCTATTTAGGTCGATCATGGATGGTATGGCGTGCACGGGGCCATGATGGATGTAGGATAGATCATCATGCAGTTGACAGTAGAAGGAGTGGACAGTCGGACATGATGCAAGAACCACCACAGCATTTGCATCCACGCATTGGACGATCTGTGTCGACGAGCCCGCTCACGAACTTTTGACTGCTTGTCAGTTTGTGAGGAGATCTGCATAGAGCATGATTTCACCGTGGCAACTTCAACTCTGTTCTTTCTCAGCCACAACTACTTGCTTGACAGGCAGCCTCTGCACCTTTGCCACGAGCGAAGCGCACGGGCCATCAGGTCCCTCATCCATCCACTGGCATCCAGTTCCACCGACCTCGCCCTTCTTCAGGCCTCGTATTGCTCCATGACGGAAACTGCAGCAGTGTCGGCCGTTTCTGTGCGAAAGCGCATGGTTCTTTAGAGGAGTGGCTGTGTCGGGACAAAGGCTGAGTAAAAGCAATCAACCGGGCACCGGAGTCCGGACGGATCGGACGCCCGACGCAGGCGCAGCAAGCAGCACCGGATTGGCATTGGTCATGATGATCATGATGATGGCAGCACTCGGAACCGTCCGGCTGTCAACCGTCAAGAAGAATACAAGAGCACAGCCTCCGAAAGAGAGGTAAGTGAGGTACCTCGCAGCCACCAGCGCGACCAAAGAACGTTCGAGGTTCCCGTTTGACACTCCCTTTGGCTTCGAGGTTGGAGGTAAGCAACGACGTTTGTTGCCCTCCTTTCTCGTTTCTCTCGCAGATACAACCAGACCGCACCCGCCCTATAAAAGCACTACAACAGTCACTTATGCCCCGGAACACATCCTTCCTATCTTTTCCTTTGCCACTGCCTCCCGCAAAGGCGTCCGTCAAAAACTCAAGGCGCAACCACATCCACTACGACCAGTCCATAAACCAAAATACGGACCGCCAGAAAACAGAGTGCCTCTCGAACGTCGGAAAAGAAACCAAAAACACCTGGTCATCTCTCTCCTTCTTCAAGCTTCCAATGGTCTCAATCACGACGGCAAAATATGTCTCGGTGCCGCTCATCATCGGCGCTTTTATCATCTACAGTGGTGCGTGTCCGATGTGGGAAAGGGGACAACCGGGTGCGGCCGATGCGAAACACGATTGTGGGGCGCGCCCGCTGCGGGACTTGAGTGGGGCGAAACCAAAAGAGTCGAGCTTCCGTTGGGCTTGCAAAGACACTCGGAACAGGGGCGCAACCTCGACCTTCCCTATGGTCGCATGGTCGGAGAGAATTGGATGCGCCCTCGGAACGGAGAGATCCGTATGGGGCAATCCACCCTTCGTTCGCCTATCCTACCCCCTTCACCGTGTATAACTTCTATCCTATTACAGGCTTCATGATCTACCAGTACGTCGTCCAGGAACCAGGCATTACCCTCCAGCTCGTAACAGCATCGATGATCAGCGCTCCTCTGCCCACTTTCGTCTTCCGGCTTCCTTTTGGCGAAGACGTCAACGTAAGTGGGCACGGCTCCTATAGGTCGGAGAGGGGTGGTTTCCACGCGACGACTTCTTGACGGTGTTATTTTATATGCAGATCTTGTCGGGAAACCCCGCCCTCCTCAAGACTCCTCTTTTCGCCGTTGCAAGTAAGGCGAGCTGGAGAGCCTGGCTGGGAGCTAGAGTGAAGTGAAGGGCGAGACGGTTTGGATAATCGTGGCGACGGGTGCGAGGGACGGATTCGCAGCACCGGAAAAGACCCTTGTGACGCGAGAGTCGGAGAACTAGAAATCGGAAGAGACCTACGGGAGCTTCTGGTATCGTCGCCACCCTTAACGTCTTGCCACTCTCCGACCAGACCGTTATCAGAATGGGTCGCAGGATCCATCAGTTCTGACGGATTACTTCACCTTCTCGAATCGGAGCTTCGTAAGCACCAATTATCCGGCAGGCGAAACGTATTTCATTATGCAGCCGCGGCCGAACACCATCGGACAAACGTCAAGAGCATGTGAGTATTTTTTGTCAATCTCCCGAGCTGTCAAATGCCCCTCTAGACTTGAAATTAATCATGCTTTTGTAGTTCAACTTGCCGTGAATGTCGCTTTCAACAACTTAGTAGCGAATTTCCCTACCCAGCAGCCTCCTCTTACCCCTAAAGTTGACACCTTTATCCTCGGGAGGTAGGTCGAAAGATTGGCTGAATTTTGCAAATTTAGCGCGACTTACCAACTGTCACCGCTAATTCACCTCTCCCCCTCCCCCCGCCGTCGCAGCCGCCTGACGGATCCGTCGAACCCTTTTGGTACTCTCCGTATTCTGAACTTAAGCGACCCGTTCTTCAACAATGCACCCCCGGACGACTACTTCGCTTCAGGCGTGGCGCGCGACATTAACCCCTATGTTTGGAACGGAAATTGGAATTTCACCAGCAACTACGATTGGATAACCTATAAGTACGAGTATCTAAACGGTTCTTCCGAGTGGTTCTACGGTATGTTATGAGGGTCTTACGTTGCCAAGCTCGGGCAATCAGATGCATAAGAGCTTGCAGCTGTTTTCCCCACAGCCTACTGCTCCTACACCGCATAAAGTAAGCCTTAATTGCTGACTGGGCTGGTCCTAACTCCCTGTAAACAGAGTTGACCAAAACCGGCTCAGCCGTGATCACGGAGCCGGCATCAACTTCCCAACAGTACCAGCAGATCATTTTCGGGATGAGTAGCATTTGGGTCACAAAGTACAGCGAGTTCCTGCCGAACCAATTAGGATCTACTATTGCATCGTAAGTTGGCATCGTAAGTCAGCCTTGGCCGGGCGGAGGGGAGCGATTTTGAGTGAATTACTGGATCTGACGTTTTTCCTTCGGTTTCCTTCCCAGCATCGCCACTGCTTTCCAAGTTCTCCTCCTTACGGGTCTTGTAGCCCTGTTTGGCCGCGGACGATTCAGCCCGTATGGTGCGTTTTTCCTCACGTCAATTTTCGGACTTTCGTTCTTTCGCGCCACGCGGCTTACCTGCTAACCCCCCCCCTTATGAACTGATCAAGGTTCAAGAGACGGCAGAGGCCACAAAGCCAACCCTCAGAAATATACAACAGTGTTTTCAGATGCGAAGAAGAAAAGGGACACACCCCGCTTCAAACCTCTCAACCCCTCCCCTTGAAGGTAAACTGGGTAAAAAAAAAGCAGATGTAGTCCATCCCGCCTACAACCTCCTGGCCTCCTCATGCAAATCCGAGTAGGTGTCGCCCCTCCCCTCATCCCCATCGTAGCTGTCCCTGGGCACATGGGGCCTGACGCCGGCCATGCTCCTCCTCTTCCACTCGTTAACGACCTTGCGCTCCCTCCTCGCGACGATAAGTTCATACGTCAACAGCGCGGTCGCGGCAGCATTGAGAAGCGCCGCGAACCCAATAAGCCAGATTGCGATGCCGAAAGAAGCTGTATAACCGGGCCACGAGCCGGCGACACCATTTTTGAGGGTTCCGTAGAAGGAGACGGCGGTGACGAAGGAGAGGAGCCCGGCGAGGAAGGAGATGGCGGCGGTGATTGGGGAGACGACGCGCGCCGTTTCGGAGAGCGCGCGGAGCCAGAATGCGACAAGTCGCGCGAAGATCGACATGGCGAGGAAGACGGCCGCGGTGAGAAGGAGCAGGAAGTCCACGGGGTTGTTCTTTCCTTTGAGCCAGACGGTTGGGTCGATGGCTGTCGCGGGTGTAGGGGCGCTTGTGTTGAAGGAGAAGGACGCTGTAAAAGGAGGAGAGAAGATTGGGTATCAAGACGGCGCTTATGACAACGTGGAGACGGAAGTTCGAGACGGAAGCACTCACAGAAAGCGCCTTCCAACTTGGTGCCGGTGCAATCGTAGTGATCGGTATTCGAAATCATGCAATAACCCTTAACGTCGCGAGAAGGCGGAAGGCACAAAGGTTCAGCAATCTACAACACGGCAGGTCTATAAATCGACGCCCGAAACCCCCCAGGGAGCGGAAGAGGAGGGGACTTACCCAAAGCCCAATGCCATAGGTCGTGCCGGTACCCGAATGAAGCTTCATATAGTTAACGTTCGTCACAAACGTATTCTTCGAGCCTCCGAACATGGCCAAGAAGTACATGGTAACAGCGCCAAGACCAAGGACGATCGACAGAATGGAGGCCATCGTGAAGTCGTTGTTCAAGAGCGGGGTGCGGGGCTTTCCGACCTCAAATCCGACGCCGAGCGGCCGCGTATCGAGGTACTCGTTCATGAAATGACGGAACCGCGCTTCCTCTGTGTCTTCGATCGGTTCGTAGCGGCGGAGCGTCGTCTGCGGGAGAATACGGTGAATCAGGCCTGTGAAGGATATTAGGGGGGGGGGGGGGGGGGGG
>KZ993861.1:0-30099 GCA_003614705.1 Blyttiomyces helicus | reverse complement strand
ACCAAAGTTTTCTTTTTTTCATTTATCGATAAAGTTTTTTCAATTTGTGCAAAATGAATCATAACAACGAAAACTAATTGTTCTGAAACATTCGTATGAGAAGAATACTTATTTTTGAAATTTTAAAATGTTCAAAAACACATATAAACATTTGAAGAACTTGTTAATGCAATAGACCAATTTGAAAAATGGCGGAAAATGTTGCACATACAGAAAAACAAGTTAGATCGAGACTCACAAACACAAGAGGTGGTGACGCTATGGCTTCATCTGCAGATATTCTCTTTGAAAACGAGTTCGTTGGAGACACATACAAAGAAGTTCCGCAGGATAAACAAAATGCATACCAGAAACATTACACAGCAACGGAAGAAAAAAAGAAGAAATCTGCTCAAATTTCTGCGGTGAAAGCGATGAACGAAAAACCAGGAACGACAAGCACAGCTCTCATGGACAGAAAAGATGTTTACAAATCCAAAGTTTCCGGCGCACCTCTGCAGTTCAACCAAGGCCCGTTGGATCCCGTTGCTGAAAAAGCAAATCTTGTGGAAAAAAAAAGAAAAATATTTTTTGACTCGGGTGATAGGGATACGGACACTTATCCAGATGCCTCCGATTTTGTGATTTCATGCGGCCGTATTTTTCATAATGTCAAGAGCATGAGGCTTGTCAGTCTTGAATTTCCAAATGTTGTAAAAGCGATCGACACATTGAAAAATAATCAACTGTACTGGATAAACATTGAAGACGATTCACTCGATCCACCTTATCCGGTTTATACAGCAACAGTATCCCCCGGCTCCTATTCTCTGACAACACTTCAAACAGAATTGACAACAGAAATGGCCATTCCGTTCAGAAAAGATGGTCAAGTTTACTCCGACGGAACATTTCCAATTCATCATCTATTTGTTGTCACTGTTAATCTAGAAACAAACTATGTTGGTTTTACAAGCCTTGTAGCTCAACCTTGTGGCCAAAATCCGATTACCACAACGGGTGGGTCAACACTTATTTCCTTGACACAGAACAACCATGGATATGTAAATGGGCAATTGATTTACATTCTCGGCGTTGTAGGCATCCTTGGTGGCTTGCAAGCATCAGACATCAACGGTTCTTATAACATAACAGTCATTGAAGAATATCGCTTTACGTTTAACATCCTTGTTGTTGCGACCTCTACAGTCACTGGAGGAGGGACACTAGTAAAAACAGGACGCGAAGCGCCATTTCAATTCTTGTTTGGTGAGAATCTTTATCCCCTAGCTGACATTATTGGGTTTCCCGTTGAATATTCATCTATAACCATTGAACAAACTGATCCGATCACATCAAATACCAAAAACATCACTGGTATAATAACCGGTGAAGACGAAACCACCATTGTTTGTCCTGATCATCGCATATTACCTGGTGACAGAGTGAATTTAGTAAACGTGCATGTCACGCCGAGCATTTATCAAAATGAAAAATATAACGGAATATTAACTGTTTATTCTGTTCCAAGTCCAGATGTTTTCACCATAAGATATGGAACACAGCATGTTTCCGACATTTCGACAGCCTTTGTCAGAACACAAACTTTTCAAATGTATTATCCTGGACACGGATTCAACAGAAGTGTGGATATCACTCAGATTGGTCCAAATTTGGTCCAAATCACCACATTGTTCCCTCATGGCTTCATCTCAACATCCACTGTGCTCCTTAGACAAACCAATTCCGTTCCAAATGTCGACGGTTTTTACAACGTCATTCTGATACCAAACAGTCTTGATACTTTTGCAATTCAAAGCTCATACTTGAGTAACCCTTTGTCTATTGTGACACCAGGATTCTCTGGCATCTTGACTTCGGACCAGATATTTTACCTCACAAATGTGACTTCGCTAGGTGGCTTTACAACATCTGATCTAAACAATGTCCCGTTTACCGTTCGTGATGTTATTGACGAAAATAATTTTACATTTTCGGGAATTTATGGCTTTTCTCAATTTGCACAAACAGGGGGTGGTTCCGGCATCCGAATCAACTCTAAAATTCACGGTTGGAGGGGAACCCAAAGCAACAATGATACAGGTTCTCTATACAAACCAGTTAGAATGTCTGGAGATAATTACGCATTCATGTGTTGTCCTGGATTAAATTCCGATTCTATAAGCAATAGCGGACCTGTGGAAGATATTTAAGCAAAGATATTTATCAGTGTCATTCCTGGCTATGTTATATTTAATGATTTTGACGCTTCTCCAATCGACTTTGCATTGCCGATTTCAACTCTAAAAGACTTTCATTTTCAGATAAAAGCAAAGGACAATAGCTCTGTTCTTTTTAACGGTTTGGACTATTCTTTTGGCGTAGAATTGATAGAGTTGATTCAAAGCACAGAGGAAATGTCGATGAATCAAATGTCAAGGATAATGCCACCAGGTTCCTCTAAAAAATAAAGTCGAAAAAAACTTTTTTTCCCGAATTTTAGAATATGAAATCGTCAAACTCTATCGATAAATGAGTTACGCAAACAGTTGTTATTATTATATTCGAACAACAAAACTAAAAAAATATTCGTTGATTATATTGGATGAATACATGTTTAAAGATTATCTACCTACCGTCATTAAACAAACTGTATCGATAAATAAACATTGCCATCGCACCAATTAACATCAGGCAAATAATACACAGACATATACAATGGAAAAATAGTTTAATTTTGTCATTTCGAACTACTGTATAATGTTCAATTAACGAATCCAAGAATCTTTTCCTATTCGGTCTCTTTCTTTGCCATATTGAAAATGCTTGCATATATGCAAATTTTGTTCCGTTGAAATGTAAAATACAAGGAAATGTTCCTGTCCTTTTGTTTTTAAAAAAATATTCTGATTCTTCATTTTGATCAAGATCACCTAAAACACAGATGCTTCCGTATCTAATTTTACAGTACTCCATCCTTTGTTGTCTATCTCATTCCGATGTTTTAAATATATTGTTGTATGATAACGTTGTTCATCTTCCGAGACATCAAACTTGTGTGTTATCATGAGCTTACGCAATGCCGAACCATAACAAATAAAAGTTCCCGAATTCAAGAAAGGATATGTTCCATAAACTTTTTCATTAACTTTGTATTCGTTCGCTCTATTGGGGTCAGGGTGACAAAATGTTTCTGCAGAGTAAAGAACATCGGTTTTCATTTTCAAAAAATTGTTATAGATATCTTTCAAGGATTTCACCATAAGAACATCAAACGCGTCCGTGAAGAGAACTATTGCTTTTGGATCATGGCTATTTACATATTAACAAAATATTAGAACGTGATGCATTTTCACTCCAAAATTCCGGCCCCAACGCTGCAGTCGGTCGTCCTCATGTCCAAGTATTATCAATTCGACTCCAAAATATTTGACAGTTTCTTGCAGGCGGGGAAGGTTTTCGTGTGTTTTTGTCGCAACTGTTATGTAATAAACAGGAGTTCCATCATACATTATGGAACGTTTCTTTCTCCATTCGGTGTGAACTTTTTCCATCGTTTTTCAATTTGAATATTAATATTAATGGACAAATTCTCATTTGACTAGACTTTTGTTTAAAAAAGGTTGTTTAAGAAGATTTTTATTTGACAACATGACGCTTTTTTTGTTCAGACGCGCGTTCAATGGCAGAAAGTTATAAAAAATTATATAAAGAAATATATATGTTTGTGAAGAATATACAACATGGTTGCATGAAGACGCTCGAAAAAATTGGTGGAACGCGAAGATTTATATGAACCACCCATAGATACTCCTCAGCATCAAAATGAATTGCAACCACCAAGACCTATCGCTGGCGTAAACAATTTTGTAGAATACGTCCCTGATGAAAATTACCTGTTGGAAGTCAGGACCACATCAGGAAATATTTTCAAAAATCTTTTAGACACTCTGAAGGCGGTCTTGAATGATGCAAACATTATATTTAGTCCCGCAGGATTGAAGTTAGCAGCTGTCGACTCAAAAAACAACGCATTCGTTCATTTAGTGATGGAAGCAGAAAAGTTTGCATTTTTTCACTGCAAACCTAGTCAGCTGGTTCTTGGTATCGATATTAACGTACTTCAGAAAACGATCAAAACAAATAAGGCAAACGATCTTCTATGCTTTGTAGTAAGAAAAGATGATCCCAGTCATTTGGAGATTACTTTTCACAACATTCAAAAAGGGGAAAGAATCACTGGTAAAATTGCATTGTTGACACTAAAAGAATCAATCATAAAGGACGAGATTCGCATGAATCTTGGCTTGAAAATATCCAGCCAAAGTTTTCAAAATATTTGTCGCGAAATGGTTTCTTTTAAAGCCACCAAGATTCAAATCGAAAGCACAGCAAAAGAATTGGTTTTTTCAAATAAACTTGATGGATCCAATTCACCGAACGGCTTTACAACTCGTCACGTTGTCATATCTATCGATAACAACGGTGAGAACGATCATTCTAATATTGAATATCAAGCTGCAAAGGGAGTTTTTGATTTGAAATTTCTGAAATCATTTGCAAAAGCAGCAAATCTCAGCCCCGATGTTATTATTTACCTGACAAACTATTCACCCATAATTTGCGAGTATTCTATTTCGGGTTTGGGAACACTGCGATATCTTTTATCACGAGAGGAAGGATATGATGACTATGATGATGATGAATATGAAGAAGACGATGGAGAGTAGTGTGATATGGATGACGAATACGATGAAAAATGATTCTTAATGAAAATAATTGTTGATGAATATTGATTATTTTCTTGAATCTATTTTGATTGAGATACAAAAATACCGTTAAATCGAGATAAATAACAAATGCACATGTTACAAAAATCGCGTAAACATTCCAAAATAAACTTGAAAATACATGTTAATATGATAAAAATCATTTGTAAATCATGGACGCGTCTTGGAAAACAATAAAAAAAGGTTACAAACGTGTTTTGCAAAATTCTTTTTCAACAGAATCAAAACGCAAAGAAGCTCATATCACGTTTTTATTATTTTTATGTTCATTAAGTGATCTTTATCTCAGTGGAGATGTGCAAGTGAGAAGCGCTCTGGCGCATTTGGGACTTGATGAATTTCCTGTATCCGATTTTCAAGAAGAACCTTCATCAAATGAATAAACTGAGACGGCACATCATACTGGAATCAACATTCAAAGCATTCATTCGAACATGCTTCCTGCTGATGTTTTGCGACTCTTTCCTTTTTCAGCATATCTAAATGCAAATAACGATGCACGCAACAATCCAATGGACAGCACTAACGAAACTCCAAATCATTCTAGAAATGATTTACATTCTTAAGAGTTCGCTTACTTGATGCAACGGCATCTTACCTATAAGCTCCATTAATCTTTTTTCAACAGGTTCTTTCAATGTGCTTATTTGAAGAAAGTCTATCGCATTAAGTATTGAAACAACCTCATCACATGACATTTCGTTCAAAGTGTCCATATCAACAAACAATTTGAATAAATTATCTAGAACAATCTTTGAAATATTCGAGTGAACTGTTTCCTTTGAACATCCCAAATCATTGATCATATCGCAAAATAAATTGACAACTTTTGCAAAAATTATTTCCTTTGAAAAAAAAAACTAAGTCGTCCAAACTTTTAACAAAAATACCAGATTCTGTCATTGTTAGACGTTTTTTCGCCACTTTGCATAAATATAAATTCAATAGCAGGATTGATTGTCTCTTATATATTTGAATATCCTTTAACATTATTATCTATATTGTAGTTTCAAAACTACAAACAAATGTGATATTTCCAGAATACTTCGGATATGCATTCTCACTGCACTTATATTTCTAATGATTGTCTTTATTGATAAACAAATATTCAAGCATTTGGTAAACTAATTGTATCTATGTTCAAATTTTCTGTGGATTTCTTCTAAAAGTCGTTTTTTTGCAGTGTCGTAAGGTCTAATCACTTTCATACATTGATCAAATGTAAACCAACCAATATTGAAAATTTCACCGCCGTCACGAATGGTTTCTATTTTATCTCGAGGAGAAACGTCTTTGGCCGAAATCTCAGAAACATAGTAAATGTGGCGATATTGAATACCATTGGTTCCCACAAAAAGCTCTTCGTGTGGAATATCTGTAATTATTTTGACATCATGATGATTATATCCCGTCTCTTCGCGAAATTCTCTTTTGGCGCAATCAATATTCGATTCGTACATGTTTTTTCTGCCTTTCGGAAATCCGTACTCTTGTTCTGTCCACTTACATGTGGTCTTTGAAAGGAGATCTTTGATATCAAGCTTCATAAATATCTTTTCTGCATTTTCATACTCATTGATATACAACTTGCTGCTGTGATTACTCCATAGACTGAACCAAAGGTCGTAAAACGACTCGTTTGATAAACGCATTCGTTCTTCGCATGTCATCTCTCCCAAGTAAATTTTTAAAACTTTGAATTGTTCATCAGAATCTGGATACTTGCCTCTTAAATGATCAATGTATCCCATGGTGTCTTTCCTTTGTACCATCAAATAAAGAATTTTCGCATCTTCAGCGGGGGGAGGAATGGCATTAGGAGTTGAATTTTCGTGAATCGAGCATTTCTTTCTGTTTACAATTTCGACTGGCCCTGGACTGACACAATGACGAGGCGTGATTACCACCAAGCCAAAACTCGTTGTTGGCTCTGAACATTCTTTCCAAATGTGGCCCTCTTGTCCACAATTTACACAGCAAAATCGTTTCCTTTTTCGTTCAGGAAATCCCGCACGATTGAGTCGGTTTTTTACATGTCGGTGATGTTTTTGTTCGTCCATAAAAAAATTCAAACCCAAAAATAGTTGAATCCATGTTATTGACAGCGAAGAAAGTTTGTTTCAATGCGTTCTTTACATTATGAATGTTCAATATATATATATAATAGTTAAAATGTATATAAGATCGAATGGAGTCTTATGACCAATACGTTATTTCCAATGTGCTCCAATTTTATCATCATCAAATCAAGTGATTGTAACAGTTTTGAACTGTGTTTGGAAAAAAACAAAAAACTTTATGATATTCGACAGAACTCCAAAGAAATTTGGATACAGACAAACCGTCTCAATATAACATATGGTTATTCTGCAAGTATTTTTAAGCCCGGACAGGGTTCTCTCGTTGTGAATATAGACGATGATCTTCGTAAAACTATAGATAAGGTCGATAAACTTGTAGTTGACGAAGTACTTCGAATTGATGCTGGGAGCATCGTCGAAAATGTCAAAATTACTCCAAATGCGGTTAAAGCCATGTATAACACAAGCGTAAAACAACACAGGTTGCGATTGAACTGTTCAAGTTTGAATTGTGCTTTTTTTTCCAAAGACAATATTCTGTTGGAAAATGTCGTCTTGGAAACTCTTCTCAATAAACATTCTATAATAAGTCTCGTTATTCAACCCGCTTTCGTTTGGATGATGGAGCGCAAGATCGGCATCCGATGGGAAGCCCGACAAATAAGGATCCATGATCAAATAAACGTTCGGGAAAATTTTCATCAACCATTACTGACAAACATGAACGAACAGAATTGTCGAAAAGGGTCTGATTCGTATTTAAAATTAACAAAAATGAACGAGAATTATCAAAATTCAAAAATACAAATCAATAATCTTTTAAAAAGCAAGGCAAATGTCAATGCAAAAAGAAGATTGTTGTTTCCCGACGATGAAGATAAACATGTTGATATCGATCAAAATTTGAAGGGGAAAAGCAATGAGTTTATGAATCGCATTACCGAAAATATGTCACACCAATTATTATATCCTGATGATATAGATGAAAATGTCGACATAAATGAACAGTCCAATGCAAAAAATAGTGAACTCATCAATGAAGATGCCACAATTATTCCATCCCGATTATTGTTTCCTGATGATGATGATGAACATTCGAGTGCAACCAGTGAAGTTATCACAAACAAAAATATTACACACAGATTATTATATCCTGATGATATAGATGAAAATGTCGACATAAATTAAAAGTCCGACGCAAAAAATAGTGAACTCGTCAATGAAGCTGCCAAAAATATTTCATCCCGATTATTGTTTCCTGATGATAATGATGAACATTTGAGTGCAACCAGTGAAGTTATCACAAACAAAAATATGACACACAGATTATTATATCCTGATGATGACGATCACAATAAAAGTCAATAATTCTCGATTACAATTATCCACAACCGAATAATACCAACAGCACTGGTTGATCAAGCAGATTCGATTTTTCTTGAAATTTTTTGATGTTGCATATTTCGTCATCAACATGCCGGCTCAAAAGGTTTATGATAAAAAGAGTGCCGCGCATTTTATTTTGGTGCTTGACAAAGCACATCTTCCCATACAATCCTCGCAAATAATCATTCAAACAGCTCCCATAAATACTCTTTGACATCATCAATTCCAAGACCAGATTGAAAAGCGTCTTTACTTCATATGTTTTTTTGCACTTTCTCCGTATTATATCGTTTTTAGCAGTTGATCGGGCATATTTCATGTTTTCCGAGCATGTCCAAATATTTCCAACTAAAAATATTTGTGACGGTCTCACGAGTTCACAACAGCAATTCGTTGCGGTCGTCATGTATTTTAATATATACTGTCAATATGTGTTATTAAAATGTAAACATTATATATATAATTTTGCATAAAATTTCAACGATAAAAAATAGATTGAAATAGATTTTCCATTCGGTCAAATTTGACATTAGTTGATATTGCATATCGATTGGTTCGGTGACAGGCAGAGTAATGTTTTGAGCTTCCTCGCGCTCCAAATCTGTGTAAAGATCGGACAGAAAAGTGTCTCGTTGTTGACGCAATTCCTCTGTTCGCTTTTTAATAAGAGCTTCAAGTTGTTGAATTTTGAACCAAACTGCTACGGCATGTTGACGTTCGTTCTCAGATGCACTGACCAAGGCAGCTTTTCCTTCTTCTGTTTTCGAATATTCCAGATCTTTGGCATGTTTTTGTTTGATCTCTCGGAATTCCTTGTCCCAGTTTTTGTCCATCTCTGCCTGCTTGTTTCGGTGAGATTGAATCAAACCAGTCAATTGACTGTTGGCATATTCCACATTCGACACTTCAAATGGATTGAACACCCATGGAGACCACTTTCCAACTGTCCCTACAAAAATGTCGAAATCTGGGTCCAACGCTTGATAAGCCATGGATAGTTTTCTCCCCTCTTCCTCCGTTTCGCAAACGTCATGTATTTTGAAACCATAGGTATCGTGTTTTTGCCTGCTTTCCGGGCTAATCATACTGGCCAAAAGGTATTTTTTTCCGGGAAGAGGAGGATTGTCATGAAGTATAGCCACCTTTGTGCTTTTGATGTCTGACATTTGACTATTTTTTACTTTGGTATTTCAAAAAACATTTAGAAAAAAAACGCACCGGATGCAAGCGATAACATTCGTCTCACGGACGCAAATTTTTAAATTTCCAATGATAAACGACAATAATGAGTGGATTTAATGGGATCAAAGTGGAAACGGGTCAAGACAAAGTGGTCAACACCATCCCCGCCTTGCGTGTTAACATGAACAAAGTGGAAATGGCTTCTGATCAAACAGCACCAAAATCGCGAATTGAGATCCCAGAAAGAAAAAAACCAACAGAAAATGCCGATTCTGATTCTGGGGAAGATTTCAAATTTTTAGAAAATGGAAAAAAATCAAAGATTGTACAAATTAGCGAAAAAGACAACAACTTGGACAGCAAATCAGAGAGGAGCAAGCGTTCAGTAAGATCTAAAAACTCACAATCTTTTCCAAATTCTCAAGATAATTATACGCCTCGGTACAATTCCCGAGCATCTGATGATGGAAAAAATGCAGAGCACCGATCATTCTCGTCCCCATCACCAAATGATGATGATTTAAAAGAAACTCAATTTGATTCTTCTTGTTCTTTTCAAGGAAAAACAACTGCCACGTTGACACCAAACGAACTAAGGATGCAGAAGACCAATTACCTTTACCAAAACATAACAAAGGTTTCAAGTATTCCAATAGAAAATACACCATTGATGATGATGTTGATGAAATTCGGGACGCTGTGGAAAATGTTACACGGAAGAAACGAACAGAAGAAGGAATCGTCTTTTACACGGACATGACGATGATTCTAGTTGCGTGCATTACAATGTTTAACTCCGCCTTTAATCCCATGGATATAGATTTGGAAGCATGGAAAACAAATATAAATTACGATTTGAAAATTGGTAAATATGACGATCCATTCGAAGCACTAGTCGACAAATACAGTGGCACTTCCACTTTTGCACCAGAATTAAGAATTCTCGGTATGATGGGAACGAACCTAGTGATGACAGTCATGGCTCAATACGCGAACAAACAGAAACTAGCTGAAATTGCTTTAGAAAGAGAGAAAATAAAGAGAGAAATGAAAGAAGAAATTTACAGGGAAAACGCCGCATTATACGCTGCCAACAGAGGCACACAAGGACAACCTCGCGAATGACCTATTTACATTCCCACATCCGCACCCAGAACTCAGGCTCCAATATCGTCTCCTGAGCAACAAATGAAGGGTCCATCTGACTATGATCAAATGCAGTAACAGCTGGCAGACGTCAATTCGGATTGCAATAGTTCCGAATTCCCCGGTGACAAGGAAAGTATGCTGAGTGTGAGTTCTGAACATACGCAGAAAATAGAAATTACCGATCATGTTGACGAAATGTCCCAAGAAAAAACCATTGTGACTGTTGAACCAAAAAAAGTCAAGGAACCCAAACGAAGAGGTCGCCCTCCAAAGAACGTTTTTCAAAACGATGTCAAAGTCATTAGCGTCTAATAAACATTTATCGATAAAATGTTTTTCATTTCGGATGTGCGACGGTTGACTGAGTGACACCAATGTGCGTGGGGGGTTTGTGGCATCCCGGATACAATGACATAAAATATTGTAAAATCAGGAAAAGCAGGGTCATTCCCACTGCATGTTGGAAGTTTTCGGTCGTTTGGTACATTATGCAAAACAAAGTAAATGTTTTTATAATTGAAGTATCCAACAAACTTCCACACAATAGCTGAATGTCATTGCCAACATATCGCGTAGCGAAATATGACATATAGGAAATCAAGCATTTAAAAAATTTGTGTGCAATCGTAGAATCCATTCTTCCAGTATTTTGATGGTGTCTATCATATAAGTCTGTAAAAAAACAAGCACGTTTTTGTTTTATTGCTGTTCTTATATGGCACCAGTCAATTTGTCAAATATGTTTGCAAAATTTGGAATCTATATAGTAGAAAAAGACACAATTTATGAATGAAAAGACAGATGTTGGAGCATATGATGACCACCACAATATTCAAAAATCATGCAAAAACATATTGAAACATGTCCACATTTGCAACAATTGTCAAAGACGACTTTCGTTTGATCCGATTGAGAAGGCACTTTTAAAAACTCATTCAGTCAAAAACGAAATTATCGAACTCGTTGCGTTTTTGGCAATGGGTTCGTTTCTTTTATTTTTTCTTCATTTGATCGTCAAATTCAAAATAAAGTAGCAACATCTTACAAAAAAAATATTGATTTACTTACGAACATTTGCGAACATTTTTCAAATGCGCATATCTAAGATTTTTGCGCATAATTTGGCTCCTCAGCTTCATATTGCTTAATCCTGAATCTGGGTTATAATAGTACTCATCTGTTTTCGTTTTTTTTTCGTTCATTTTCGATTCAGCAACTTCTATTCCAAGTTTTTCCTTTAATTTGCGTTGTTGTTCATTCCACTTTTTTGTTTTGGAAACGTCCGCAGCACTCCAAGAGATGTAGAGTGTGTTCTCATCGGTTTTTCGCTTTACGTAAAACTCTTTCTTTCGCAACGCAGCTTTGAGAAACTCCATGCATTCTATAAAATTATAGTTTGACGTTTCTGGTATGCTTATTGGAACTTTGGTAGTGGTGCATTTTTCGTGACAATATTCAAGAACCGTACGTATTTCAGTCAGGATTTTTTCCAACTCAATTTGATATTTTTGATATCTAGATTCTAGTCCCGCATATTCCGCTTGAAGAAGATCAGACGCTTTCAGAGTCATTTACTACAAACATTGATTTTTTATTGATTTGGAACATCACGTTTGTTATCAGCGGGCAAAACTGGACCCACTCTGTCCATTTTCAACTGCTCTAAATTAACCAACATGTTTCTCGTTAAAAACATTATGAAAGATTTGTCAAATTGATCTTCGTCTGTTGATTTATCTGGTTTTTGACAAACAGTTATTCAAAACAAACCGTCTCTTTGATTCGTGATGTGTCTTGGCACTTTTGTATCCTTTCAAAAATAAACTTTTTTTCGTATCAAAATCAATATCGAGATCAAAACAATGACTTTCCGAACATGTCAATGAAATAGTTAGAGACAAACGATCATGTAAAATTCCTTTCTGAATGGAGTCTATAAGTTCCTCACTTTTTTTGATAGAACAAGAAAACAAATTGTATAAAAAGTTTTCAAAAGAAATTGTTTTCCGATTTGATGTCACATCCAATGACGTGATCGGAAGGGTCCAAAAGTGGGTTTCTTTGCTTGAAATCTTTGATGCAATGTAGTATCGGATAATTATCCATTACACCACCATCAACGTAATACTTTCCGTTGTGTTGGACTGCAGAAAAGAGAAACGGGACAGATATTGATATTCTGATTGCATCCAGAACTCTAATATCACCAAATTTTTCGGGACAGAAATAATCAATCTTGTGTGCAGAAATGTCACAACCAGTGAAAATTAGCCTTTTTTTGAATTTTGACTCAAATTCTTTTAATGTTATCATTGGATTGACATTGTTTTCAACCATGATGTCCACCAAATGTGCAATGAAATATTCTCCTGAATCTATCCCAAAAGTCTCGAAAATTTTTGAAACATTGCTGTATTTTAAAATACTTTTGTCAAATACGGAAAATTTTTTGAAAACGTCATCGCAAGACATGCCAATTGCAACAAATAACGCAACCACCGTACCAATTGAAGTCGCAACAAAGGTGTCAATGTTCTTCATCATGTTATTTTCCTCCAGATATTTCAGAGCTCCCAAATGAGCAAAACCGGTAGTTCTGCCACCTGACAGACACAGGCTTTTGTATGACATTTTCTTAATAACATAAACTTGCAGAATTCCAATAATGTTTCAACGCACCATCAATATTAAGTTTTGTTGATGGATTGAAAACAAATTTCTGGACATATCATGGAATCAAATGACAAAATATTCAAGTCAAAGGTATCATCCATTATCATTGAGATTTCCAAAGACTCCTTAGCATACATATTACCATCCTCCACACTAAAGCACAAAATAAGAGGCAAAATCTCATAAATGTACAAAGGGTGACTTGTTTCTTTTTCAATGTCCATCAAAGTGATATTGTTTATAAGAATGCCGGATGGGTAACTGACATGAAAATACGAATTAGGTTTTCCACATAGTCTTGTTTCCAAGACATTTTTGTCACTTTTGTTCATAAGTGACAAAAGTCCAACTAACAAACTTACTGTCTACAGACATTTTTGACAAAATAATTACGTTTTCTGAATCATCAAGTTTATCGATAGAGACATTATATTGAGCTGTACAACTGTCTGTCAATATCTCGAACCATGGATCAGGTGAACAGAACAATTGAAAATAAAAACGGGGCTACCAATTGTTTTTGTAATCCAAGCTTTTTCCAACTCGAATCGGATGCAGCAAACCCATCATCAATCAATATATTATATTTTTTGTTTGTCCATTTGGGGTCCCATATATCTTTCTTCGGTTCAGCGATCCATTTGAGTATCGATGGGTAATCTACAATAACTTCGAAAACCATGTTGCAAAGAATGTAAACACTTTCTCGCAAATACTTTTTCACTGATTTGATTGTTTGACTTGTAAAGTTTAACATTGGAATACAGCCAAAAAGTACATTTTATTAAAGTGTAATTTATATTAACCATTTCCCCAAACGCGATAAATTGTTGAAAAAATAATCTTATATAAACATAAAGTTGGAACTAAAGTCAAACACCTCCAAAAATGTCTACACACATTAACAGGAAAAACTCCATTGCAGTCCTCAACAACTCAATTCGCATGGGTCAGATGAACGGAGCTTTCCTCCTGCGCGAAGCTTCTCTGTTGAAAGATGCGTAGGATTTTTTCGATGAAAATGTCAAAGAAAAACCAACAATCCGGAAACGGTTGCTGTTAGTTTGCTTCTCCAAGGAGTGCAAAAAGCGCAAGCTCACGGTGGCGAAAAAGCCTATAGTCTGGACGACGCAGCTCTTCTTCACAAAATCCACGAATTTTGGTTGAAAGAGCTCGGGAGCTCTGTGAATCAAAAGGAAAGACGTTCTGCAAAAGCCGCGGCATCGGCCGCCAGAGACACAACGTCCGATGATGATGATGACGAAGATGAGGTTTCTGTGAATACCGTTTCCCTTCGTAGTAAAAAAGGCAAGGCAAAAGAAATAGCAGTTTGATATGTTGACAACACAACTCAATAATGCGAACTGAGCTAGAAGCAAGTATATTCAATTTTTAAAAACTTTTAAAAATAGATCACAATATTTTGAAAAGTTTTCAAGACGAGAAATATCTGTAAATTTTGTAAAAATATATTCATTCCTAAATTAAACGAATTTAGCGCACATGATGTCCAATCAAAAAAATGTTACCGACTGTCTCACTTCAAAGATTCTCGACACTATTAAAACAGAACTTACCTAATCAGAAACCAGAAGAAAATTGAAATGTGCAATTGATCCATTTGGTCTTTACATATACAATTATGTGAGACCCTATGGTATATCCATAGTAGCATCAATAGCTCTTATTTTCATTTTGCAATTGCTTTTGTTCATTCAGTTTCAATATCTTAAAGTTTCATTTCAAGTTCCACAAGTGACACAATAGAATCTTTGGTTTTGTGAATTCGGGTATAAATAAACACATTGACTACACTGTAACCTTGGAGAAGGTTTCGAATATGAATTACAATCTCATCAAGCTGAAAGAAGATTTATTGGAAATCTCAAAAACTGACCGCTTTTGGTTTTTGAGTTTTTTGAAATTTAATAACATTAGACTTTCAGATAGCAATGGAATCAAATTTATAAATATATTAGAAATTCCAGAAAAAGTTTTAACGAAACTAGAACAGTTGATATTGCACAAGAAACATCAGTCGGGACAATTGGTGAACGGACTTTCCCCAAATGCGACAATCACAGTTGTTCAAAAAAAAGATACCACCCAGACACTTTTTAATTTATTGAAACACGAAAATAATTCAAGCGACAATGTATTGCAACAAGATAGAAAAGTTTTGGTGAATTTGGATATCAATGATAACAATGACGACAAGTGCGCTCATAATTGCGTCACAATTATGGAATGTGCAGCAAATTCCTTCCCAGATGATTCCGACGACGACGATGTCATAACAGGACGAAAACAATTCAAACAATTGACATGGTCCCCTCTCCAAAGACGTTTAGAAAAGAAAATAAAGGACTGTGTTAAAATTCTTGCAAACAGACATGTGTATTCCAAAAAGTCATATGGCCAAGATATTCATGATCAAGACGACAGCGACGATGCGCAAAGTGATATTTTAAATATTAACGCTGATGAAGAAGATGACATGGAAGAAATGCCATCTGCGACTTCAGATATTAAACCACAGGAAAGTGATGATGAAAACGACGAAGGAATAGAAGGAAAAGATCTTTCTGCAAATTTAGATTCACAACGTTTCCCAGATGAATTGGATGACCCCGACAACGAAATTGACAGTTGTGTGGATAACGACGCTGCAAGCATTTTCGAAGAAGATTCCGTAATGGAAACAGACATGGATTCTGCATTCGAAAACGACATTAAATGTGAATTTCCGGCGACTCCGATGAAAGAAAGATACTTGTTTTACAAGAACTTATTGCAGAACAAGGTTGATTTTGGAGAAAATGATGATTTACGATTTGATTGATCACGATTCAGTAAACATTCGAAAATTCCATCATGGAAATTTATCGATAAAAATTTTATTCTTCAAAAGCCGAAGCGAGATTCTTTATGATCGATTTATTTTGCTTTTGTATAAATTGCCATCGATTGAATGAATATCTCGTTAATCATTATGACAGTTTTATCGATAAAAGATATCCTTTCAAAGCCAGTAACAAAACACTGCGCGATCGTCCTTTCAAAAGGAAAACGCAAAGGTTTACGATGCAATAGAAAGATTATTTCAAAATCCGACAACTTTTGCAAGATTCACTTGATAAAATCAGAAATTGTTCCTTTATGTGATAAGATCTTGACCAAAGGAGAACGCAAAAATCAACTCTGTAATAGAAAAGCTACTTGTTGGGGTGACGACAAACAAATTTGCAAAATTCATTCCTCTTTAGAAATGAAAAAACCTTATAATCCTTATTATGAAACTGAATTTGACGTTCAATTCATTCCTTCAAAAAACGACAAAAATATTTTAATTTCATCCATATTTGCATCTTTAGAGGCCTTCCAACTATCCGAAGAACTTTTACAAGAAATCGGAATTTAATTTAACATGAGTCCTGTCGAGTTACTTTGAACATCATATTCATTACATGATTTTATGTTTTAGACGAGAATGACATCATAAATTAATAGTTTTGCTGATAGTAAAAAAGTTTGTGCTAGTTAATAATACAATGAATCACAAATATGATGTCCAACATGACCTAATAAGCAAAAAGAAAATCAGAGTTTCTCGCAATATTTTGATACTGGGATATTTTTCCAGATTTTATCTCGGAGATGACATGTTTAAAGACATCTGGAATTTCATATTTTCAAGACCAAAATTCAAGCAACATCGTTTGACCTTTGTATCATTGGATGATTTACATGTTCACACATCCGAATTTTCTTATGACATTGTCTTACTGGCTGGTGGTGATATTCTAAATTACTATTTTTTAAACGACTTTGAGAAAAAAATCACAAATATCAAATTTAAAGGAAAGTTGCTGGCTTTTTCGGTCGGAATACCTTATCAAATTGTAGTGGTTAATGGCCTTTTGGACAATTTTGACTTTATCATGTGTAGAGCAAAAGTTGATGCTACCACTTTGCGCAGACGCTTTGGAAGCGATACAGTTAAATATTTTCCCGATTTGTCTGTATTTCTCCCCCTGGCGTTTGCGTCTTCAAAGAATCTTCCATTGTTGTGTCTAAAAAAATATAAAGAATCGATTCCCAGAAAAAACGTGGGTGTTTTCTTGACTCGAAATATTTATGAAAATAATTCGCATTACAATACGATTGTAAAAAACATTGCAGAGGCGTTAGATCGCCTAGTGGAATCAACAAATTTAGCAAATAACCTATTGGACGGCCTGGAGATCTTTCTCATACCTTTCAACACTTCGGACATTAATTCGTTCGAAGATGACCGCTTGATTAATATTTATGTGCACAATAAGGTCAAAAATAAACATCTGATTCATCTTATCACAGAATCCATTAGTGTTTCTGAAATGTGGAGCATATTTCAACATGAGCTAGACTTTAATATTACAATGCGATATCATTCACATACGTTCTCAATCGTCTCGAAAGTACCCTTTGTGTCTGTTTTTACTACAAAAAAAGTTGTAAAAATCTTGATGATTTAGAATTGCTGCAACATGGTTATCCGTTGCCACTCAACGCACAAGATCTTCCAATTGATTTCTCTGCAGACACATTTTTAGAATATGTTCATAAGGCTTGGAACAAAAGCGAGACTATCATATTTAGGATGAAAACATACCTCGAAAAAGTTGACTTGGATTCTTTTGAACAAGAACTTAATAATGTTTTGGATAATTCCATAGCAAAACCCGTCAAGTCTTTTACAAATATTTTATCGATAATTGAATCACTAGTAAAGAATATTTTCCCTGAAAGTAAAGACGAAGAATGTGTTGGTGAGATAGCAAAACAAATCTATGAAGGGAGAAAAACATTTGCATCTATAATTCCAGAAAAATTGACAAAATACAAACGAGACAAATTGGCTGATATTTTGTCAGCACTGGCTTGCTTCGGACTGACGAAAATACCTTTTCCGACATATCATTTTGGCATGACCAAAAAGATTCTCACCTAATCATTTCGAGCAAAGGAAGAATTTCAATGGGTTTGGGAAGATTTTCAAAAAAAACACAACCATGAAAATGACGAGTACAATCTAGAACTGCACTCAAAAATATCGCATTTTAATGCCAAATTTGTAGGAGTGGATGACTTTAGAGGATATCACAGAAGTGGTTGGCAGTATGCAGTCGACCATCTACTTCAGTTTCATTCAGATAACAGCGGAGTTATTTTTGATAACTTCATAGACAGGACTTTTCATTGGGCACATGATATTTATCGATACATGAATGTTATACCATTTGTCAAACCGTGGTGCCGATTCATACATCATACGTTTGACGAAACATTTTCTGCTTACAATGTTCCAAATCTTTTTCGCAATCCGACATTTATAGAATCTTTAGGAAATTGTCATGCTCTTTTCACATTGTCCAATGATCTCGCTTGCAAAGTGAAAATTCTTCTGAAAGATTGTGGCTTTGAGCATGTCTTGGTGCAATCATTTTGTCATCCCACCGAATTCTCTGATAATTTGTTTTCTATGGAAAAATTTTCAAACAACGACATACGAAAGGTAGTGCAGATTGGGGCATGGATGAGGGATAATTATGCAATTTATAGATTAACTCCACGAGACACAGGTGATATTTTCCATATTCAAAAAGCAGTTTTGAGAGGTAAAAACATGAGTAATTATTTCAAACCAGACAAAATGACGCTAACTGTCAAGGGATTAGATGATGATATACCTGCAAACACATTTGTTTCTCCAGGAGACGATTATTCGTATGAGTATAACTTTAGCAAAGAACCTTCTATCGATACATTTACCGAAAATAAGTTTGCTCTTGGTCTCATTCTAAGCATTCATCACCAATGGATAAGTGTTGAAGTTATTGACACACTCGACAATAAACTATATCACAAGCTTCTTTCCGAAAATATTGTGTTTCTTAAATTGATAGACGCTTCTGCCGTAAACACAATAATTGAATGCATTGTTCGGTCCACGCCTATTCTGGTCAACCAGCATCCTGCGGTAGTGGAGCTTTTGGGAACCTCTTATCCGTTTTATTATTCAACAATTAGAGAAGTGGGGTTGAAGGTGAACGACATTCACCTTATTGGAAAAACACATGACTATCTCTCGAACATTGACAAATCTAGTCTTACAATGAAACACTTCTGTGAAAGTATCGACAGTTGGTTTACTGCAAATCCGGTCAAAATGTATAAATAACCAATAAATATCATATAGTAACAAAGTTCTTGAAGCAAATGTCTATGATTGAAGAATATTATGATATTTTTGATGAATTTTCATCAAAATACAAGCATGTTGCTGTTTTAATGCAAGTTGGTGGTTTTTTTGAAATGTATTCTTCTATCGATGAAAACAGAGGGAACGCTACGAAAATCGCACCACTTATTAATTGTGAACTGGCGGTGAGAGCCGACCAAAAAACGCTAATGGGTGGTTTTCCTCTTAAATCCTTGGACAAAAATATTGCCAAATTTGTAGAACATGATTATACAGTCGTTGTTCTTGAGCAAAAATCTAAAATGGACTGCAAAGATTATTCAAATATGGAATCGGAACCCGAGGTGGAAAAGTCACAGAGAATGAAAAGATTGGTGACGCAGATTATTTCAAAGGGAACATTTCTCGAAAATCCAAAGCTTTTTAACAACACATTGGCAATTTACTGCAAGAGATATTCAAAAGATTATATCACCTTTGGAATCGCAAACGCAGATGCTGTTTTATAAGGAAAAATAATTACTCACGAAGTACGATCCCTTCCAGACGACAAGGGGATCGCCATAGACACGGTTTTGAAATTAGTTACTCAATATAATCCTGTCGAATGTGTAGTAGTAACCACAAATGGTCAATGGGAAAAAGACATTGACCATCTAGGTATTTCTTGTCCTATTTTCAAAAGAGACATACAGTCTTTGACGGCGGTCGAAACAGAATATTCAGACCCAATCAACTATGCGGTCGCCGGTTTGAAAACGTTTTTTGATGATCACAACATATTTACTGACAACATGATTGTGGAAAGTTATCAACCCGACAAATATATGGATCTGTGCAGCACCGCAGCACTTCAATTGGACATTCCACTATTGATGGACAACCCTAACATCAATCTGACAATGACCCCAATGGGAAGTCGTATGTTCTTCAACAGATTACTCAATCCCATTATGGATGAGACCGAACTCGAAAGAAGATTAGAATCTATCGATAAGCTTTCCCTACCTACAGTACAGGAAATTTCAAGAGTTTTACAGAATGTCCCTGACCTTGACAAGATGCACAGACATTTGTCATTTGGAAAACTTTCTTGGAATCAATTTCTTACTTGTCACCGCGAATATGTAAACATATTGCCGTTTCTTCCTAAAGAGTTAAGCCATAAACTCATTAATATCATTAACTCATACAAAAATATTTTGAATGTAGGGGAAGCAGAAGAACAAAAAAATGTTGACACATTTATCGATGAAAATACATTTGTCGATGAACAGGAAGAAATCTTGAATTTCAATTCAGAAATTACGCTAAATTTCAAACGAGATTTGTGCAAAATGCAAATCGAAGTGGATTATGAAAATCTCGATTATGATAACCTTGTATTTCGAAGAGGGAATTCAAACAAACTTGATGATATCTACCAACAACGGATGTCTTCAAAACGTGTGGAAGACTTGTTTATTGAAAAAGCCTCAAATGTCCTTCCCAACTGCGATTTCAAGATGAAAGATTCCAGCGGATTAGCAACCACGGACGCCCGTGCTGCTTTCCTTAGGAAAAGTTTTCCGGAATGGAAAATTTACAAACCTTGCAAATCTTTATCCATACTTTTCACGGATGATTTACGTGAAGTTTTGGACCATTTAAAAATTTCCAATGAAACGATTGACACCATAACTCGTGATTATTTCCAAAAGTTCCAAAAGAGTTTGACAAAATATTTTTCTTGCTGGCTTACGGACATTTCGTTCGCAGTCGCGGATTTGGACGTATCTCAGTGTTCCTGGAAATTGGCGGACAAATTCAAACTTACGAGGCCTTTCTTTACCAATCAAAAGATCCTCTCTATTGAAAAGGTCAGACATATTTTGATAGAAACAATCAATCCAAATGTAAAGTTCATCCCGAACGATTGCTCTTTGTCGAACAGCGAAGAAGAAGAGCCTAACGATCACATAACTGGAATGGTGATCTACGGGGTAAATGCATGTGGAAAAACTTCTTATCTGAAATCTGTCGGTCTCGCCGTGGTGTTTGCCCAAGCAGGCATGTACGTACCAGCAAAGTTTATGAGATTCAAACCTTTCAATCGCATTATGACCCGCATCGCCGGAGGTGACAACATTCAAAGATCGCAAAGCAGCTTTATCGTTGAATTAGAAGAAATGCTTTCGGTAATTCAAAGATCCAGCAAAGATACTTTGGTTATCGGAGACGAAATGTGTCGTGGGACAGAAGTTTTGTCGGCTAATGCATTGGTTCACACGACATTGGATTGGCTGGTCAAAAAAGGTGTCTTTTTTCTCACGGCAACTCACTTGCATGGAATATCGGAAAAAGTATCTTCATTGTCAAATGTCAAAATAATGCACATGAAAGTACGCTTTGACAACTGTGGAGAAGCAATTTATGATAGAATTTTGTGCCCAGGACCGGGACCAGAAAAGTATGGTTTGGAAATAGCTAAAGCGATGAATTTCCCATCTGCCTTTCTTAAAGAAGCTAGGAAGTTTCGAAATGAAGCGGTCAACAATACTGTTGAAAGAAAATCGAGATATAATTCGCCCAAGAGTTTGGGGCGATGCGAGAATTGTGGTTACAAACCTCAGGGTGTGACATCCTTACCCCTTGATACACATCACATAGAATTCCAATTTCGCCGCTGACGAAAACGGGTATCACGATACACAATGGAAACACGCGCTTCACAATCTCATTGCTTTGTGCAAATCATATCACATACTAGTTCATCGAAATCTATTGAAAATCGAAATTCAACAAACTTTAAGAGTAACACGATTCCTATTCAACAGTAATCAGGAACATGAAGTGACAAAGAACAACGATGCAGCACTTTCATCAATATAATAATGGTAATCTGGCATGATGGGCGAATCTGGAAAGGGGAAAGGTTGCCAATTAGATTCATATGGTTTTTTTCTGGGCGAGGCAGAATCCAGAAGATTTTTATATTTTTTCATAGCGTCTGTTTTCGTTCTTACAATTTTATCACTTTTCGCATATTCTGTTATCGAACTTGACTGGTTTTTTGACAATATCTTTGATTTTTTCTGCATTCTGATTATGAATATTAAACATGCCAAAATCAACGAGACAAATAAAAAAATGTACCAAAAGTTCATGTTCCTTTTTCATAGGTTTTAAAATTAAAACTTCTTAGTTTTGACCTATCTTGAAAATTATTATCTTCATATGAACATCATTCCATTCTGTTCGCAATCTATCGATAAATTGAAATCAACTATACTCCAAGCTTTATTTCTTGTTTACTTTTGATTCGTTTCTTCTCGCAATCTATCGATAAATAAGCCGATAAAACGACTACTGACTGAATTATCTTCTGTGTACTATACAAAAGAAAATCATCTACTTTACAATGGATTCCAATTCAAAAATCATCTTTGCCAATCAATCTCCTGAACAAACATGCCAGGCAGTTTTGGACGAAATAATCAAGAAAGTTTATTTTCATACTGAAGCGACATTGGACAAAAATGGTACCCTTAAAATAGAATCTTTGGTAAAAGACAAACGTTTATTTGGAAACCCACTTGTACAGACACATGTTGACGTTTTTTATCGGAAGAAAAACATATTTTCAATTTCCACACCATTGAGAGAGTTACCATGTAGTTTTTCATTGAAAAGCAAACAAACAGTTTTTTCGTCTGAATCTAAAATGTCATTGGATTTTTCCCTATCCGATCCATCTGTTTTGACAGAATCTGTGCAAATTGGAAAACTCGCCAATGCAATATCTCAAATCAGCAAAAACATTTTTGAAATAAATTCAATGACAAAATCATCTTTCAACAGAAGACACATACGTTTACAACAGGATTCATTATGTAAGTTTAAGAAACATCGAATGGACATAATTGAAGATTTTTTATTTCAATTGAAACTACAAGATCTCGAACTAAAAATATCGCATGTTGTTCAATGATGGGTATTAACATGACAGTTGAAAGTTTTTTTCTGAGAGAATGATAAAGGCATTATGGCAAAAAGAGTCAACGAAAGTGCAATTTCCAAAGAATTTCTTTTTCAGTATCCAGAAGCATGGTCACTACCTTTTCACGACATTGCTATCATCAAATATCAAGAACAGCTTTCTGACTTTGAAGACGTAAATTATGCTTTACCATTACATGTATTAAAAAATTCGTACTTACATCTAGAAATCCCCATTGATTTAGTTTTTTCCCTACAAAAGTGTCTCGGTGACCCAAAGCTCACCGGAGGAAAACTCGCTTACTACTTTCAACTTCCGAAAAATATTCCTTATGAACTTTCTCAATTAAAAGTTAAATTCAAAGAAAATGCTAACGGAGGATTTTACTGGACCAATTATGACACTATTTTGAGAAAAGTAAAGAAAGAAAACTGAAAGAATGGTCGGATCCTACGTTTAATTTACAGGATTCTAATTTGGTTACAGCAGTGGAATTATCCAGGGGACGCATCAAGGTTGCTAGTTCTGAGCCGGTGGTTCCTGTGATAATTACAACGAAAAACGCAATGTTGAAAATAAATGCAATAGATGCGAGAATAAATCTTAATTTTATTATCAGGTTTATTAATTACGCACTTGACATTTCTGACAAGAACACATTCGATGACCGTTTTAAAGGTCTTTTGGATGAGTTGAAAGGTTTAGAAATCACAGCGGATGCAGTTCTTTTCAATCCAGACGCTACCGAAAATAAAGTCGAACAGAATAGTTGGATTCAGAATATATTTTCCACTCCAAAATATGAAAAAAAATATGAGAAGCATATTTTTTGGGTGCGGCCTACCATTTTATTCTATTTCCCTATACAAATTTTTGAACCCTTTGTAAAATCAATTGAGAAAAGTATTTTAGACACGAGAGCTTAAATAGGATTCTACGCTCGGGATGCTAATGGGATTGTGAGATGTGATGAAATCCGTGACATGCTGTACACACCATTGGGAAAAGACGATATAATGACCGAAACTAATGATAATGATGATCCGCTTAAATTCTTTTATCAAGTAATAGACGACGGAAATTATGATATGAATTCATATCAAAAAAGAGACATTTATGTTGAAATGGGTGATGTTTTTCAAAAAATAGGAAAGAAATGGAAGGTATTGGAATTATCCGAATATAATGATAGGAATGTTCCAACAGACTCTGGTCTTTTAATTCTCTTTGCAAAGACGTCAGATTTTGATATTGAAAGTTTGTTATTTGTACTATATCAAGCCATTCAATCATTAAAAACTGCTGTGCCTCCGTCAAATCCTGTTAATTCAGTACAACAAAAAGTACTAAATATCATGCCAACTTTCACAAATGAGTCTCCAAGTGAAGTCAATTCAGCAGAAGAAAAACCTGCCATTTTCATGCAAACTCCTGCAGCATTATCACCAATTGACAAAGAGCGTGAGAAGATTGCTGATGAAACTATCTCTCTTTTTCCAACAGATCAAAGAATATATGCTTCTTCAAGTTCCAATAAATCAGTACCTGGGACACTTTTTTTCCGATTTACCCCAATAGCAACAAAGTCTTCACTTGCTATTCAACAAACAGTTCTTGCGCCGCAACGCCAAGAAGTTACTACACTGCAAGGACCACCACCTCCTCCCCCACCGCCACCAGCAGGACAACAACCATTACAACAACGAGGAGGGCCACCACCAGGAGTTGCACAAATGATGCCATATCAGCAGTTAAAGATGCAACAAGTCCAAAATCGTCAACATCCTCAAGATATCTATACATATTATCAAAACCCCAAGACTAGCGAAAATGTCGTGATGTATTCGATTTCGTCCCAAGTGGCAGATCGAAAACTGTCACCGCGTCGCAAACGCTCATCAACGGCCAGGCGAACCATTTCAAAACGGAAAACATCCGAAGGACTAGCAAAAAAATGAGATTGTCTCGACAGACAAGCATCAAATCCAAAAAATATTCGGAACAAAAATCATCCAAAAGGAGCAGGAAAAGCAAATCATCCCGAAGGAGCAGTAAAAGGAAATTGTCAGAGCGAACCAAGCGCAAGATATCTTCTAAAACGAAGAGTAAATTGCGTCGCAGATAATGGTGACATTCGTGAATTCACTTGATTCGTTTAAAACTATTTTTTTAAAATAAAACCACTTTCTAAAGTGTTCAAAATTAACGGCATCATGTTAACAGGATTATTCTACACAAGCAACGGGGAACTACCTTTATTGCAGATTACCGTGGGAGTTATACTTGGTGCTATTGTCATGTATGGATACGCAATATTGCCAAATACATAACCCCACCGCAAATTTTTGAACAAAAAACATTGCCTGATCTTCCTCCTGTACAACTCGTCCACTCTATATCTGATAGAGCAGAACTTGGCGCCAATTCACAAATCTTTAAGCAGAGGCAGTCGGATCGCATTGTCATCCCAAGGGAAACACAAGTCTTGGACAATTTTGAGGAATCTGTGCGCAGTCTTGCGGCACACAGTACTACACGTTTTGA
Source organism: Blyttiomyces helicus (assembly GCA_003614705.1). NCBI lineage: Eukaryota > Fungi > Chytridiomycota > Chytridiomycetes > Blyttiomyces > Blyttiomyces helicus. Next base: position 4,092 of record KZ993861.1, on the reverse strand, counting down.
AGGGAATGAAGGGGATGATGAATTTGATGAACAAGAAGATAAGCAAGACGGTGAACAAGATGGTGAAAACGACATATAAAGCATTCAAAGATGTTCACAAAAAAACGAATAATAAAAACCATTCAAAATTATTCGTATAGAGTTTTTGTTGAACCCCCCCCATTTTGCTTTGTTTCTCTATAAAGCAAAGTATGTCGTCCCTTGTAAAGAATGATAAACCCATCTTTGATCAAGCGCGGTACAAGTAATCGACCTTTACCACCTTGTGCAATATCAGTGTCATCTATCGATAAAATACATTTTTCTGATAGATCAGGTTTTGCTCGTTCGTAGGCTTCTAAATGTTTTTCAGCATAATCTTGACCCCTTACAACATCCCAAGCGTCCAAAAATTAAAAATCGATCGGAAGACCATCGTAATTGTCGAGGAAATGCAACCCGTCTTCGACATAAATGGATAATTTGCCCTTGACACACAAACGTTTTTCATCTATTCCTTTTTCTAGAATCATTTTGCACATTGGTGAAATATCCACTGTGTGTACATGACAAAGAGTCTGACACCAGAAAAATGTTGAATGCGAATCATTGCAACACAACGGGTTCACAACACTGAGATTGTGCCTTAATTCCGTTCTTGATGAACCGATTTCAACAATTACCTTTGCATTTATTTTTTCCAACAGTTGAAGAGTCTTTTTGATGAAACGATAAGGTTTATCCCTTATGTACGTTTGCTCATGAAAGTTCAGTGTAGCAGTCGGAAATATTATTGAATGAAATTCATTTAAATAAAGAACACCCTCAAAGCCATCATTAACTTTTGTATAAGGAATAAATACTTTGTCAGTCGACGCGGCGTCCGTAACAAATATGAACAACGATTTATGCATGAAAGGAATAAAAGTTTGAAAATGTTTTCTTGAAACCACGAAAAGATCATATTTTGGTTTCAATAAATTGTCACAAATATATGGAAAATATCCATCATGAGTAACCTCTGATGCGCGAAAATAATCTGGTTCTATTGGGGTTTCGATATTGAAATCTACCTGCAACTTGGAAATAATTGTGAAAACACTGTCGACATACTTTTTCGACCGTATATCAACACGTATTTCTTTAATGTTGTGAATGAAAAACAAGTGATAAAAATTTGTGATCGACGTAAAACATGGTACGTTGGACACCACTTGATCAATATTCATAACTGACTTTTCCTTTAACCATTCATTGTCTTTTAATGTGGTTTTTTTTCGCATTTTTATCTTTAATTTATTTTGTATATAAACAACCTTCTTTCTATTCTTTTTAAAGTGTTCAAGATGAGTCACCTTTCGTCGGTCGATAAAGAGTTATGGGCATTATTTGATGCTGCGAAAAGATGCAATTTGAAAGAATCTGACAGTAATCATCAAGAAAAAGAAGAAAAATGTGATTCATGTCAAGCTTTTCTCCACGATCACTGTATATCTGATGGTTTTTTGGTGTGTGCAGAATGCGGACTCGTACAGGATGTATACATGGACTCTAATCCTGAGTGGAGATGTTTTAACTCGCCGACCGGATCCAAGGACCTTTCAAGCATAAGGTGTGGAGATGCCGGAAATTCTATTATGCCAAGCAATCAACTAAACACTTTTCTATCTGGTAAGGATAGATAATTGCAACGTGTTCATCAATGGAACAATGTGTCTTCAAAGGAAAGAAATATTCAACAAATTTACAAAATATTTGAAAATATTGCAGATAAGTTTTGCATTTCAAAAAATATAATATTCCATGCTACTGCTCTCTATGGGCAATTATATTCAGTAATGGAAAACCTCAACTGCGGTGTAAAAAGATGCAGTGTGAGGCAAGGCTTGATCGGAGCGTGCTTATATTTCACTTGCAAAAAATTAAACTCACCACGAGACAAAAAGGAAATCGCTGCAATCATCGGTACAACTACAAAGATTGTGAGAAAAGGATGCAACTCTTTTATGGATTTTATGGGTGAAGATTATATCAACATGGAACCCTTTACTCCTGCAGATTTTGTAAATCGTTTTAGTGATCTTTTGAGATTAGATTACAAATATCATTCAAAATTGAAAAGATTGGTAAACTTTGTATCATCTATGGAAGTTTTCGCGGATAGTACTCCGACGAATGTTACTTCGGCATGCATTTACTTTTTTTCTATACATTTTAATCTCGGTATTACTAAAAGTGAAATTCAAGCGAAATGCAATAGTTCAGAAACTATAATTACCAAAACATTCTTGAAAATGAGTCATTTTCAAGATTTATTTTTGCAAATTATAAAATGATCAATTGCCAAAAAAAACTTTGACACTTGCACAATTTTTATTTAGCGACATTTTTCCTCAAATTACACATCTTATGTAGAATAAATAAATTACGCGGACACTGTTGCAGAATCTGATTCACTTTCGCGTTTTTCTGTTCGCCTGATGAAGTGTGGGTTCAAATGAGTTTGAATGTTGAAATAAGTGAGGGCATCCGTGACTTTGGTCAATGGTTTTGTTTGCCTGCGAATTTGCATCCTGTTTTGGCGAACTTCAGCTGTTCCCACCAAACGTTCAAGAGCTGCATCGGGCTCAATGTTCCTCTTGTTTCCTCTTATTTCAAGCTTATGGTCCTTGACATAAGCAATCACTTTCTTGGTCACATCTGTTCTAGCCATCTCAATTCCGCGAGGAACGTTTAAGAAATCACACAGTTCATCAGAAATTAAAGCGGGCTGCGCAAAGCCTGATGGCTTACGTGGAACAACTCCTTCACCAGTAACATTGCTGCGATTTCTGTTTTTCTTCAAATCCCTGGCCTGTTTCATTACAGTTTTCTTCGTTGTCCTCATATTTACCATCATTCGTTTCTGTATAATCCTAATTGTTTCAATATCAGCAAGAAGAGACTCAAAGTTTTTCTCCAAGTCGATATCATCGCTTTGGGCAGTATTGATGTTGGTTTTGGTATCCAATGTATCATTTGTTGTAGTCTCGTTTACATCTTCAACAAAAGCGACCGGAGTGACCTGAGTCACAGAAACATTTTCTAGGCTTTGGTCTCGGACAACATCCAAGGAAACCGAAGTCGCATCATCTACAGGTTTAGTTTTCTTAATAACCCTCTTGACGATTTTCTTTGCAGAGGGAACGTTGGAGTTTGTTTGAGTTGAAGACATTTTATTTGATTATAGCTAGTTGTACTTCCCAATCTTTATATAACATTTTTATATTTTATTTGCTCCATAAACGCACCAACTGGTTTACATTTCAATTTCAGAAACAATATAATTGAAAAAATAAACACAATACAATACAATACATGAACAAAATGACACAAAATAAATGAATCAAACAAAAACAGAGGGCCGAATAAGATTCTCTTCCTCCTCCTCTTCAACATCCTCATATTCAATTTCCTCATTTAGCGATTTTTCGCCCGCCTGATTTATCTTGGTCCTTTTCGTGGAATCGTCGTCATCGTCATCATCAGGTCTGAGATGAATCCTCTTGGTCGACGGAAGGTTAACCTCCAGACCATGAACAAACACCCACACAGGATAAAATTTGTCTACTGCAACGGAGCAATAAGCGAGTTCGACAATTGGTTTGATAGTAGTTCCCCATGGAATAACTTCCTTAATGTTTTCAGTCGTAACATTGATAGGGTTGCCTTCACGATTAATCAAAAAATCATAACCTTGAAGGCTTTTGAATGACCTTAAAAATTCCACCTTCTGATCCGAAGAAAGGGTGGAGTACCTTTTGTCAGTGTCCCTGTTCGTTTGAAGGTTTAGGTACATTTTATCGGATTTCGTTTTGTCGTCAGAAGATACAATAAAATTCTTGTACAACTGCTCAAAACAGCGTTGGTTTGTTTTGTGTGATCTTTGGGGAAAATTTCCGATTTCTTTGCCATCATAAGCTTTTGAAAAGCTTCATCAAGTGCCACAAACATGTTGTGTACTGAAGCAATTCTATTGCCACGTTTACTATTTTCGTTCTTTCCTTCAAAATCAAGAGTCATTGAATATTTATTCGGGTAGTCCTTCTGCGGCGCTGCGCCATAAGGAAAAGT
>KZ993860.1:0-30449 GCA_003614705.1 Blyttiomyces helicus | reverse complement strand
ATTCGCTGACACAAAAAGTGAGGTCACCCGCCACCCGTTGATCGATTCACGCAATATGTGTTCAATTCATTTCGATTCATTTCAATTCAACAGTCGAAATGGCCCATTTAATGACCAGGAGGGTATCCAATCGCACGCCCCCCGGGAGACCTATTTTCAGGGTCGTTTAGCCCAATCGAAGGGTCAGAGGCCTAGTCGTCAATTGGGCCATTTATCCGGAAATGAATCTACTAACAGATAAAAATGGCCCAAATAATGATGTTCAATTAGGCCAATTGAAATAAGGGTCCGAATCGATTCGACCTCCAGAATCAAGGGGTCAGATATCCGAATCAACGAATGGGCCATTTATAATCGATAAACACCTCAGCCAGTTCAGATGCGATTGAAAGGGGTCCCTACATCGAATCGAGAGGCCCATCATTAAGTTCAACTCCAGAAATGACCCCCAGAATCGGTTAGACCCCTAAATGAGCTCACCCGCCACCCCTCCAATTGAAACGACCTTCAACGACCAGCCCCCAATTGACCTCTGAAATGACCCTAAAATAGACCTTAAAGACAATTATCACCAAGGTCTAGACCTTGCCATTATGCTCATTTAAGGTCAAAATAAGGGGTACCGGAGCAACGTCAATCGTGAGGGTGGTTTATCAAGTGCAGTCCTCTGGAGGGTGGTGTTAGCGAAGGGGTTTAAGGAGGTGGTCTTGCGTACCGTTACCCGGAGTACCCCCCTTCGGAGCGCTCAACCCGGAGTCAGTCGAAGACCCCGAAGGGCCCGAAGGGTGACGAGGATTGATCGCGTAGATGGGGGGTATGGAGGGTATAAGGTTCGCAACTCGCAGACCACCGACGGCCCCGCAGCGTGCCACCCGTAAGAGGACGGAACGACCCCGTGCAGAAGCCGTGCGCAGCACCCCTGTCCGGACAAGCGGTAGTGCGTCAGGAGCCCATTCATAATCTCAAGTGGAATGAAACGAAGGGGTGATGTTAGCGCAGGCTCTCACCCCTTGGGGGCCCTGAAGGGGAGGGTGGGAGCCGGAGCGTTTCACCCCGTAGTGTAATGGAACGACCAATTGCAGGATGATAAAGTCAACGGTGCAACACCAATATATAAGGGTAAGACAGCCACAGCTGGCTCCATGCAGCGGAGGTTATAAATAAGAATAGGTCCCGAGAAGGTCACGAGTCGGCTCAATCAAGGTGACCACGCCAGGATTCAGCAGAGCAGCAGGGATTTATAATGTGAGGATCAACCTCAGCATTAAATTATTTGAGACGGCCACAGGCGGCTCAATTCGGTAACCCGTCATGGTCAGCAATGACTAGTAAATGATCAACCAAGGGAGCCAGCTGTGGCTGTCTCAAGCAACCCGTTTCATTCAGGCCATGATGAAACTATCAGGATTCATCAGAGTGAGCCGCCTATGGCCGTCTCGTGCATCAGTAATTATGAAGTGATTCAACTAAAGGAGCCAGCTGTGGCTGTCTCAACATCATAGCAGTGATGGTAAGCGAAGCGACCTGTGTATCTTGAGTCACCCAACGGTGCAGCATCAATTGCTAATCCACCTGAGACGGCCACAGGCGGCTCCTTGTAATTCAGTTGATAAGCGAAGCGACCCTGATTCGTGTTCAACCTGCAGCAAAGATTTAAATGATTAAGCCTAGGGAGCCAGCTGTGGCTGTCTCGAGTCACCATCGGTTAGTAGGTCACATAGTCGAGACGACCATGGGTAAGCGAAGCGACATGTGTATCAGGGATGTTACCAGCATCATCGTCGCCCTCAACCATCGTCATCAAAAGGAGCCAGCTGTGGCTGTCTCAACAAGTCAGCAGTAACTAATAGCAATGTCCTGAGACACCCACGAGGTGGCTCCCTAAGTTCAACTGGTAAGCGAAGCGACAGGTGCATCATGGGTCAGTCGTCATTAACATCGTTATCAAGGGAGCCAGCTGTGGCTGTCTCAACACCAGTAGTCAACCTGCAGCGGTGATTAATAATAGTCCAACCTGAGACACCCACGAGGTGGCTCAATAAATCAGGGTTAGTAAGCGAAGCGACATGTGAATCATGGGGTCAGTCAACATCAACATCGTCATCGGTAAGCGAAGCGACATGGGTATCATAAACTGCAGCAAGGATTATTAACTAGTCATCAATATCATCATGATCAACATCGTCATCAACGTCATTACGATCACCAACATCATCAATCAACATGATCAATGTCATTAGCAAGGGGAGCCAGCTGTGGCTGTCTCAGCAACCATAACTCCTAAGTGTCTCGAGACGGCCACAGGCGGCTCCATGTAATCGTTGATGGTAAGCGAAGCGACCTAACAACTGCAGCAGTTGATTTATAAACAGTGCAACCATGATTATGAATGACCTGAGACGGCCACAGGCGGCTCCCTTGATTTAGTCTAGTAAGCGAAGCGACATCGAGTACAATGGGTCAATCGTCACCCTCATCAATAAGCGAAGCGACCTCATGAATCAACATCATCACCCTCGACTTCATCATCAGTAAGCGACCCCGATGGATAGTCAACCTGCAACAACGATCATAAAAGATTCGCCAGGGGAGCCAGCTGTGGCTGTCTCAACACCAATAAGGATTAAGTCAACCGACCCGAGACACCCACAAGGTGGCTCCTTCAATGGTAACTGGTAAGCGTAGCGCCATGAGTTAGTTGAGACCAGTGCAGCGTTAATTTATAATTCCACCTGCGACGGCCACAGGCGGCGCCTACTACTTAATCAGTAAGCGAAGCGACCATAACCTGGGACACCCATGAAGTTGTTACGTACAAGGTGATCATAAAGTACCAACAGGAGGAGCCAGCTGTGGCTGTCTCAACAAGTGTAACGGTGTTAAGCGACTCCGAGTTCAAGACCAGTGCAACTGGTCTAAAGTAACCCTCATCGTCGTCGGCTTCATAATATGATCAACACCAGAGCCGACCCCATGATCGTCAATTTAACCAGCGGCATCGACAGAATCACCAGCAGGGTCGTCATCCTCAAGGTCACCAATGCAACCCAGGTCTATCAGTGTGGAAGGGTTACCGAGTCACCAAAGAGCTCCGCCAGGTCGCTGCGCTTACGAACGTTACGGGGGCACGCTCGGTCGACCGGTGGATCAGCAAGTTGCCCCCTTATAGTCCTCCGATCGACTACCATCGATCTCCGGACTAACGCGTGCAAGATCCACCTCCTTCTCCCTCCGCTAACACCCCCTTCACTACCTACCCCAGATTAACCCACCCAACACCTCGAGATGCGGAGCGCGTTAGTCCAGGTGAAGGAGTGAGTGAAGGATCAGGTGTTAGCGTAGGTCGAAGGAGGCCCCCGTTGAGGATCGTTTGTCCGTAAATCGATGGTAGTCGATTGGAGGACAATAAGATTCGCAACTTCAAGGGGGGCCGGTCGACCGTAGCGTGCCTGATCCGTAACGAACGTTCCTCTAAACGCGGAGCTCCCAAGAAGTGACCGTATGCAGTAAGCGAAGCGACCCACCAAAGGGCTATTCAACCGAGCAACACTAATTTGAAGGAGCTACCGAGACAGTCACAGCTGGCTCAACTGTCAAGGTCATCCATAAGCGAAGCGACATCGTAGACTTCTCCGGTGCAGCCTTGACCTATAATTCTACCTGAGACGGCCACAGGCGGCTCCATAAGTCATCATTGGTGAGCGAAGCGACCCCTTGCAACGGTGCAGCGATAATCTTTAAGTTCAACGAGTTCATTCATCAGTGCAACTGTGGTCTACATCCTACCTGATACAGCCACAGCTGGCTCAATATGAGGAAGGCTGATAAGCGAAGCGACCTTGCAGTATTCAACCGTGCAACCCTGATTATGAATCAACCTTCGATTGTAGGTGGTGAGCGGAGCGACTTGTGCATGAGTCGTCATCAACATAGACAGTAAAAGGGGCCAGCTGTAACTCTCTGCAACTAGGGTTATGAATCCACCTGAGACGGCCACAGGCGGCTCTATCCATTCATGATGGTAAGCGAAGCGACCTGAGCATAGTCAACCGTGCATCATCAATTTAAAAGTGATTAACCCGAGACAGCCACAGCTGGCTCCATCCCATGGGGTTAGTAAGCGAAGCGACCTCGTAGTTATTTATCAGTTGAACCAGCCTACATAATCAACCTGAGACGGCCACAGGCGGCTCCATATAGTGGTGTTCGTAAGCGAAGCGACATCGATTCATGTTGACGGTGCAGCTATGATTTAAATAAGGAGTCAGCAGTGAACGAACTGCAGGATTATCATGTGGTCGTCATGAAAGGAGCCGCCTATGGCTGTCTCAACGAGTGCAGCGGTAACTAACAGGGCTAGACCTGAGACGGCCATAGGCGGCTCCATGCTCAGCATCTTCAGGATCAGTGTAGCAAGTCAATCAAAGGGAGACAGCTGTGGCTGTCTCGATGAGTTCAAGCGTAGCGACATCGTGTTCACGATACCGTGCAGCCAGGACTAGTGATGATTCACCTGGAACACCCAGAGGGTATGGCGTGAAGCGACACCGCTTCATGCAACCCTAATTTATATTAGCTCCTTTTACTGATGCGGTAAGCGAAGCGACCATAATTTAAGACCAGTGCAGCATTGATTATTAGTTACCCGAGACGGCCACAGGCGGCTCCATCATGGTAAGGTGGTAAGCGTAGCGATATGCACATCATCCATCAGTAGGTGTTCGGGAGAACGTACGAGCGATCGAGGCCCCGAGGCTTCGGGGTTGAGGAGTGAGGAAGTGTTCGCATAAACGCGGAGCCAAGTCATCCTAACCATAATCATTCGTAAGCGTAGCGACACCTTGCTCATCAACAGTGCAACCGCAACCTAAAGACTTGGCCGTCCGGCCTGGAGGACTAGGTGACCAGTAACAGTAAGCGTAGCGAGTTCATATTTAACGGTGCAGCGGTGATCTAAATGAGTAATAGGAGCCAGCTGTGGCTGTCTCAACACTATTTAAAGTTACCTGAGACGGCCATAGGCGGCTCCCTAGGATGATGGGGGGTAGGCTAAAGGAGCTCCGCAGGTCAACCATCAAGACCAAGGGAGCCAGCTGTGGCTGTCTCACGATGGTGATTAACAGGAAGGTCAGCAGTGCAACCATGATCATTATCATGGACCTCATGGTCATCACCAAGCCCATCAGTTCAACATCGATTGATGAATCACCACTCATGGTTACACTCGACGACAAGGCCATCCCCTCACTACGAAACCAGTGCAGAAGCGACCTGAAGGTCAACAGGAAACGGTGCAGCAACGATTGAATAAAGGAGCCAGCTGTGGCTGTCTCAACATGATAAATGTTGGTAATCAACCTGAGTTAATAATGTTAAGTGGTATAACCTGAGACGGCCACAGGCGGCTCCGTATAATGAACCTAGTAAACTAAGCGATCATTCTTCTCGAGACACCCAGGCAGCAACGATTAGCAAGTGACCAAGCGAAGGAGCCGCCTGTCGCCGTCTCACGATGCAGCAGTGATTAATAGTAATGTCCTGAGACACCCATGAGGTGGCTCAATCTTGATAAACTCGTAAGCGAAGCGACCTATGCATCCTGGGTCAGCCCTCGTCCTAATCGTCATCAACATCCTCATGGTCAACATTGACAGGAGAGCCAGCTGTGGCTGTCTCAAGTAATATCATCACATCGGTCATCTAGACAGCCATGGGCGGCTACTTCACCGAAGGAATGAGTTGTCATAGATCTCAAGGATACCCACACCCACCTGATGATCATCATGACAGCCAGAATCAACGATTTCATCACCGACTCAACCAACAGTAACAGGGACCTGTATGTTGAGAACGTCATCTCCACGAATAACATAACCGACGTCGTCGAGATAGCCACAGCTGGCTCAATGCCATTGAATCAGTAAGCGAAGCGACCCACCGAAGGGCCCATGACACCGTGCAACCTAGATCTGTATGTACTACTTGAGACACCCACGAGGTGGACCCTTCCATTCATCATAAAGCAAAGCGACATCGTTTTCATCTGCACCGGTGCAACACTGATTTAAATGAGCAACGAGTTCAGTAATAATAGCTATGAATAACGAGAGGAGCCAGCTGTGGCTGTCTCAACAATGGCTCTGTTGGTAAGCGACATATGAATCAATTCAACAACGCAGCAGGGATTAATAAGCGGAGCGACCTCGTGCATCATCAATGCCGTCACCCTCACCAATAGAGCCAGCTGTGGCTGTCTCAACATCGTAGCGGTGCTGATAAGCGAAGCGACCTCGAGGTCTATTCAACCGTGCAACCGTAATGTATAGCTCAACCTGAGACACCCACAGGTGGCTCTTGCTAGCGATCATTGTTAAGCGAAGCGACATGTGCATCAGGGTCAATCATCCTCATGATTACACCACCATCGTGTTTATTCAACCGTGCAGCAAAGATTATTAAATAGTTACCCTAAGGAGCCAGCTGTGGCTGTCTCAACACCAATGACCTTTCATCAGTTCAACAGTAGTCTATAATCCACCTTCAGCGATCATGAATGATCAGGTTTAACCGTGCAGCGGTAATCTAAATGCAGAGCTCGCTAATTGGAATCAATAGCAGTAAGCAGAACGACCCTCCAGATTCATGACCGGTGCAACTTGAATTATGAATGACCAACCTGAGACACATCATCACCGTCACTAGCAGGACCTTATCAAGAGGAGCCAGCTGTGATGGATAAGTTCGATCTGAGACGGCCACAGGCGGCTCCTTTGTGATGGTTACTAGGAACGTGACGACCTGAGACAGCCACAGCTGGCTCCCATTGAGGGAGGGGTAGGCAGCGATGGTAATAAACCGAGCAACAATAGTTGTTAAGCCACCTAATAATTAGAATCAACCCCCGAACGACGCTACGATGACTCTCAAATTAGAGTCCCCTTATTAAACGATGCAGCATCAATTTATGAATGAATCACACAACCTACCTTGATCCCTGAGTCCCACACCCAACACCCCTAATCGAGACACCTTACCTGACGAACGTCCTATCGAAAGTAATGATGCAGCCTGAATTAATAATGGTCATGAAACGAATCACCTCACCTAACTCCCACCCGACACTGATCCATCATGTTAAACTACCCTGCCGGGGCCTATGTGAATCGATAAAACAACCGATTCAGGCCTAATTCCAATCCGTTTCCCTCCATTCCATTCCGTGACACAAAAAGTAACCCCTCCCGCCACCCATGGCTCGAACTACGCAATTCATGTTCAATTCAGAATCGATCTCGAGCTCAATTAGGCCATTTATTGACTCGGAGGCTCCTTCAATCGCATGGTCTCCCTATGAGTCGTTTCAAAGGTCCTGTAGTCCAATCGAGGGGTCGATCCCAGAAATGGGCCATTAATCAGAAATGAATCTACTAACAGATCAAAATGGCCTAAATAATGGCCCAAACGGAATTGAATTGAAATAAGGATAGACCCGAATCGAGGTCATTTGGGCCATTTCTGGATCATAGTTCAAGTTGAGGTCAGGTCGCTTGGACCCGGGGTGGTAGTGAAGGGGGTGTGTTAGCGTAAGCCCGGGAGGCCCCCCGTTGAGGTTATAAGACCGGAGATCGATGGTAGTCGATCGGAGGGATTATAATCCGCAACTTCAAGGGGGGGCCGGAGGGCTGGAGCGTGCACCACCGTAACGTTCATCAGATAGCAAGGTAGCCGACCGCAGGTCTCATTGTCCGGACAACCGATAGGGCGTCAGGAATGCAATCCGGCTCAGTAAGTGGAAGGGTGGTGTTAGCGCAGTCCATCGACCTCAAGGGGCCCCCTTTAGGGGATGGGTGATGGACGTAGCGTGCCACCCTGTAACGACCCCGTGCAGATCCCAACATAATGAGTTTAAGCAACGAAGTCGTCCTGAGACAGCCACAAGCTGGCTCCCATGGGGTAGGTAACCTGAATGACTATGAAACGGTGCAACATGGATTTATAATGTTCGTTAACCTGAGACAGCCACAGCTGGCTCAACTGGGATGAAGCTACCAGGATTAAGGAGGGTGCCTCAACGGTGAAACTAGGATTAGTAAGGGTCCACTTGAGACGGCCACAGGCGGCTCCCTTCCGCAGGAATATCAACTTATAAATCAACGAGCAGCATGAATTATTAATCCTCCAATAAACAGTTCCACGAGATAACCAACTGATAAAGACACCCGAAGGGTCATCCTATCATGAGGGGTTCCACCGAATAGTTACTTGATGAAGAACATGAGACACCCACTAGATGGCTTCATCAGGATGAAACGTCAAGGATTAAATAGGATTCAACAGAAGGAGCCGCCTATGGCCGTCTCAACATTCAACTTCGATTAATTAGGTTCCACCGGATAATATTCCAATAAAGAGCTCCGCAGGATAGCCATCTGAAGAATCATGAAACGAGCAGCATTAATTATGAAGTCACCACCTGAGACGGCCATAGTCGGCTCCATCTAGGATAGGATGTCCAGGATTAATTAGAATCAACAGTAGCACCATTCCAAGGAGTGTCCTCTATTAAAGGGCTCCGCAGTATATTTCTATGACCAATAACGGTGCAGCACGAGTTATGATTCATCCACATGAGACCCCACGAGGCGGCTCCACTCGATGTTACGTCAAGGATTAACCAATAGGAGCCAGCTGTGGCTGTCTCAACGAATAAACAACGATTGATAGAGGGAGTCAATTACTTAGGAGACACCCACGAGGTGGCTCAATCTACTCAGGTGGTAAGCGACATCGTCATCACCATGATCATCATCGCCACCACTAGTTTAGCCATCGGCATCAGCAGGGTCATCATCAACATCGTTATCACCACCGTCAGGATCGTCATGAACATCACCACCATCATCACTAGTAAGCGAAGCGACCTGTGCATCATCAGTTACCCAACCGTGCAGCATCAATTTATAATTAACCCGAGACGCCCACGAGGTGGCTCCTTCCATTCGTGATAGTAAGCGAAGCGACCTGTGCACCATCACCGATGCAACTGATTTTAAGTGACCTGAGACGGCCAAAGGCGGCTCATTACACTGGATCAAGTAAGCGAAGCGACCTGTGCATCATCAACCGTGCAACAATAATTTAGTCAACCTGAGACGGCTGTGGCCGTCTCCATCAGTGGTCATTGTTAAGCGAAGCGACATTGAGTTGATCAACCTGCAGCAAGGGATAGGAATGAGCAACACCTTCAGCAGTAATAATGATTAGGGGAGCCAGCTGTGGCTGTCTCAATAATTCAGCTGTCGTTGAGCGAAGCGACCTATCAACATTAGACGACCACAGCTTACTCCCATGGGCAGGGTAGTCCAGTCGTGGCAAGGAGCCGTGCAACAATAGTTTATAATCCACCTATGGTGTTGGTAAGGAGAGACCCCTTGCTCATTCAACTGCAGCACTGATTTAAATGAGACCTGATACGGTGTTGATAAGCGAAGCGACCCCTTGTTCATTCACCATGCAGCGATAATTTGTAAGTGCTACCTGAGACACCCACGAGGTGACCCCATGTTACTAACCACCTCAGGATTAAAAGGAACCCTCGTACTGACCAGTCCGGTATCAAGAGGAGCCAGCTGTAGCTGTCTCAGCAACCCCGATTATTAGAGTCTGCCGAGACGGCCACAGGCGGCTCCATTCATTAAGTTACCAAGCGAAGCTACCCGTGCATCATCAACCACCGTGCAACCCTGATTTAAACACTCGGCCGTCCGGCCTGGAGGACACTAATGAACCAAGATACTCTAAACGTGAGACCCTGCCAATCAACCGTGGTCTAGCTACTTGGCCGTCCGGCCTGGAGGCCTAGATAATCGTCACCATCAATAATAAAAGCGACCTAGCAGGGTGAGCCACCTCGTGGGTGTCTCAAGCAGCAAGGATTAATAAACTATCACAAGGGAGCCAGCTGTGGCTGTCTCAGCAAGGATTAATCAGGTGGTGACCACCAGGATGAATAAGCGAAGCGACTTTGTACAGATGAAGCAGCGTAACCATTATCGACCTCAGCAAGTTCAACGGTGCAACACTAGTTTATAAGTAACCTGAGACGGCCATAGGCGGCTCATTATACTGGATACAGTAAGCGAAGCGACCCATGCATCATTGAGACCGGTGCAGCGAAGATCGTTAGGTGAGTAGCAAACGGAGTGCGCAGGAATCCAAGGGGGTAGTGAAGAGCGATCGATCCCTTGGGGTAGGGGCCCCAGGGGTGAGGAGTGATGAACGGTACCCAGCGAAGCGACCTCGGGTATCAAGCGTTAGGGCAGTAGAGGTCTAGAGGTGTCTCAGCAACCGAAGGGCGCTAGGAACTAGGGGGTAAGTAAGGAGCGAGCGATCCCCCGAGACTTCGGGGGTGAGGAGTGACATAACGGTTAGAAGCGAAGCGACTTCGTTTAGGTCACCGTGCAGCCAAGATCTTCAGGTGTGTCAGCAAACGGAGTGCGCTAGTAGCTCAGGTGGTAACGAATGAGTGAACGATCCCCCGAGGCTTCGGGGGTGAGTGAAGGAAGCAGTGGGTGTAAGCGAAGCGACATGTGCATCATGGGTCACCCACCGCCGTTCAACCCGAGTCAATAAGCGAAGCGACATCATGATCAGCATATTATCCAACGGGAGTCATCAACCTCATCACCAGCATTAAGCAATAGGAGCCAGCTGTGGCTGTCTCAGCACTAAACGGTGCAACCAGGATGAGTAAGGGTCGTCACGAAAGGAGCCAGCTGTGGCTGTCTCATGGTTCAACCAGGGTTATTAAGTAAGGGTCTACCTGAGACGGCCATAGGCGGCTCCCTAGGTGATGTTGGTAAGCGAAGCGCCATCGTGGCCATCAACCTGCAGCCCTGATCATTAAGCGTAGCGACATCCTAATCAACAGGTTAGCCAGCGGAATCATAAGCATCATCCTAACCGTCATCCACTTGACATCGCTCATACTCAACCGTAACTATTAATCCACCTGAGACAGCCACAGCTGGCTCCATCCATTTAGCCTAGTATGCGCAGCGATCCCTTGTTCATTGAACCGATCAGTTAGGAGTTGACGTCAACAAGTCCAACGGTGCAGCAAAGATTAATAATAAGTCGTCTACAATCGTAGTCAGGATCACCATCACCAACGATGGGAGCCAGCTGTGGCTGTCTCAAATGACAATAGGTCCACCCAAGGTGAGCCGTATATAGTTATCTCAACGATGCAACCCTAATTAATAATCTCCTGAGCGTCACAGCTGACTCCCTGCAGCTAAAATCAGTAAGCGAAGCGACATCATGCATCATGGGTCTAGCATCCTGAACATCATCAAAGAGTATCCAGCAGTGTTGATAAGCGAAGCGACCTCGCTCATGTTAAACCTGCAGCCTAAGTTGTTAACTATCACCACTATAAACGCGGGGGCGATCTCCGACCAACTTCCATACAACTCTGAAAGTACTATCACCTTTATTTAACGAAGCAGCCTTAACTTATAAATAACCCACCCAATCACCATGGAGCCCATCATCCACCTAAACGAGGTACTTCACCCGATGATCACCCAACCTGAATAAACGATGCAGCCATGATTCATAATGATGATGACACCGAACCACTCACCCAAGTCCCATGCAACTACGATTATCAATGACCAACTGCCCACACAGGGTCCACATTAACCTTGAAATGATCCGAAATGGGCTATAATCGAACTCCAGTTCGTTTCGCTCAATTCCATTCCGTGACACAAAAAGGAGGTCCTCCCGCCATGCACTCTACGATTCACCCAATTCATTTCATTTCATGTTCAATTCAGAATCGGTCTTGAGGTCAAATGGGCCATTTATCGATACGGCACCCCCCTCCAATCGCACGCTCCCCGCTAGGGTCATTTACAGGTCCCCAATGGTTCAATCGAAGGTCCGACAGACCCAGGGGTCAACTAGGTCATTTATCGATTTAGCGTCTATGGAGGTCCAGAAATGGCCCAATAAATGACCCAATTGAAATAAGACCCCTTGGGCCATTTCGGGATCATAGACCAAGTCGAGGTGAGTCAGTCCAGGAGTAGGTAGTGAAGAGGGGGTGTTAGCGTAGTCCAAAGGAGGGTCCCGTTGAGGCGAAGCCATCCCCGACCTTAGGAGGGGTGGTGTAGTCCGCAACTTCAAGGGGACCCGGTTGGACGGAGCGTGCCCCCTCGTAACGGTCCTCTAAATGCGGAGCCACCACCCCACGAACCAAGTCAAGTGAAACGACCCGTGCAGACCACCTCATGAGGGCAGAGTTGAATACAGAAGGTCGTTGAGACAGCCACAGCTGGCTCCCATTCCGCAGGATAATCCAGTGTAACATGAAACCGTGCAGCGCCAATTTATAGTAAGTCCTGAGACAGCCACAGCTGGCTCCTTCCATTGGTAATAGTAAGCGACGTCGTGCATTAGGATCAGCCACCATCATCCTCCTGATTTATGTTCAACCGAACAGCAATAATTGATAACCATCATCGTTGTCAACACAACCGAAGTAATCAAGAGCCAGCTGTGACTGTCTCAACAATCCATTGGTGGTTAACAAGGCTCAACCTGAGACGGCCATAGTCGGCTCCATACCATTTAGTAAGCGAAGCGACATTGTAATCACGAGTCAGTCAACATCATCGTTATCATGAGTCACCCATGATCTACCTGCTCATCCTCATAATCATCATCAACGTGACTCGCTTGATAAGCGAAGCGACCTGAGTTCGTATTCAACCTGAAGCGATAATCTATGATCAACCTGAGACAGCCACAGATGGCTCTTACCATCGGTAGCAACAAGCGAAGCGACCTGTGCATCATCAACCATGCAACCCTGATCTTTATTGAGCAACGTTCAGCAAGGAGCCAGCTGTGGCTGTCTCAACAAGTCATCATGTTAAGCGAAGCGACCTCGAGTTCAATAACCGTGCAGCGGTGACCTACATGAGTAACCCGAGACACCCACGAGGTGGCTCCCTGTAATCATAGTCGGTAAGCGGAGCGGCATCGAATACCATCAGTAATCCAATGGTGCAGCGATGACTAACAAGGTCCAACCCGAGACGGCCACAGGCGGCTCCTTCAGCGGTCATTGTTAAGCGTAGCGACACCGTGATCATCACCCTCATCATCAACACCTTCAAGTTCAACTTGCAGCCAGGATGATTAATCGACAGAATCGACATGATCAACGTCACCAACATCACCATCGTCAACATGAGTATCATGTTACCCACCGTGCAACCATAATCTATAATCAACTTGAGACACCCAGGAGGTGGCTCCTTCCGTCATAATGGGTAAGCGGAGCGACATGTACATCATGAGTTACCAACCGTTCAACCCTAATTGATAATCAACCTTAGCAAGGGGAGCCAGCTGTGGCTGTCTCAACAATGAGTTTAAGGATCCACCACGTTCAACAAGAGACGGCCACAGGCGGCTCCCTGCAGAGATAGTTGGTAAGCGTAGCGACCATGAGCAAGGTCTCCCTACGGATGTCTACGCATCATCAGGTTCAACGGTAGTTAGCAAATGATCTATCAAGAGGAGCCAGCTGTGGCTGTCTCAAGCAGTTCAGGTATCCTTAGTAAGCGAAGCGACATAGTTCATAATGAGTCACCCAACAGTGCAACCCTAATTGATAAGTTACCCGAGACGGCCACAGGCGGCTCCCTGGTATGAAGGTGGTAAGCGAAGCGACATGATGATCAACAGTTTATCCAACGGAATCGTCATCAACATCGGGTCAACCGGTAAAGCGACCCCTTGTTATTCAACCGTGCATCACTGATTTAAATGAGCAACAAGGAGCCAGCTGTGATGATAAGCGTAGCGACATCGTAATCCTGGATTAGCTGTCACCGACATCGTTATCACCACCTTCGTCAACAGAACCGTCACCTTCAACGTCTTCACCAGGGGAGCCAGCTGTGGCTGTCTAAACACCATTCAGTTCTACCTGCAGCCCTGATCGTTAATCGTTCTACCTGAGACACCCACGAGGTGGCTCCATCGATTAAATATGATAAGCGAAGCGACACCTTGATCATTCCACGGTGCAACAGGGACTGCTAAGGTCATCATGAAAGTAGTCAGCTGTTTGTCTTAACAACTAGCAGTGCAGCAGGGATCATGAATGATAGTAAAAGGAGCCAGTGGTGTTAATAAGCGAAGCGACCTTGCATCCTGAATCAGTCATCAACATAGACAACAAATGGTTCAGCAAGAGGAGCCAGCTGGTCGTCATCACCATCATGACCAACATCAACATCGTCATCAACACCGTCACCATCAAGCGAAGCGACCTGGTACAAATGAGGATCACCGATACAGCTCAGGTCTTCACTTGGGTTAGGTTCGACGAGCAGCCGGTAGCCTCTCATTCAGTACAACACCGTGCAGCGATAATATATGTCCACCCGAGACGGCCACAGTCGGCTCCTTGAAGTTAAGTTCATAAGCGCAGCGACCCTGATTCATTCAACCGTGCAACGATGATCTAAATGATTCGCCAAGGGAGCCAGCTGTGACTCTCGTGCAGCAGTGGTTAGTTATGTTAACCTGAGACGGCCATAGGCGGCTCCATGTGGACACGACTCCAGAATTAATCAGGGTGCATGAGCCGATGCAACCATAATTGTTAAATCATCCATCTGATATAGCCACAATCTAGCTCCCATTTCGTAGGGCATCTAGTGTGGTGAGAGACGGTGCAGCATGGATTGATAATAAACTAAATCATTTGAGACACCCACGAGGTGGCTCCATCCGTCATCAACGTTACTCTCATAATCGTTCCCAACAAGGAGCCAGCTGTGGCTGTCTCAAGCAACCAGAATTATTAAATCAACAAGGGACCTGAGACGGCCACAGCCGGCTCAACTGTAGGGTCATCATAAGCGAAGCGACATCAACCTCGATAGATCAGTCAGCAGGGTCGTCCTCCTAATCATCAACACTACCGTCGTCCTAACTCGTCATCAACAAGTACAACGGTACAACAAGGATTAGTAAGTGATTCAACCAAGGGAGCCAGCTGTTTCTCATCATCGTCAACGATTAGAAAGAGTCCATCGAAAGGAGCCGCCTGTGGCCGTCTCATGTGCAGCAAGGATTAAGAAGTACTAGTTAGCAAGGAGCCAGCTGTGGCTGTCTCAAAGAGTTCAACTGGTCAGTAGATAGCTGAGACGGCCACAGGCGGCTCCATGTGGTTAATTCAGTAAGCGATCTCCACCTGAGACAGCAACAAGCTGGCTCCATTCAACCAGGATTAGTAATCGACCTCACCATAAGACGGCCACAGGCGGCTCAACCAACATAAAGATCATAACAATCGAGCCCAACGACACGTCAATCGACAGGATAACCATTCCCATCAAGGGTTATACCATTACCAAGGGAGCCAGCTGTGGCTGTCTCAACATCAATGATTGATAGTCAATGGTGCAACCCCGATGTAAATGAGACTCCTTCAACAGTGCAGCGGTAATACTTAAGTGCCACCTGAGAGTCACAGCTGGCTCAATGTGGATACTACCTCAGGATAGTTAGTCAGGTGTTGAGACACCCACAGGTGGCTCCATGTGACATGACCTCGAGGATTAAAGCAGGGTCGACGTAGTAATCAGTCCAGGACTAGCAAGGTGAGCCGCCTATGGCCGTCTCATATAACAATATTATTAATGGGTAACCTGAGACGGCCACGAGTCGGCTCCATACATTTAATTGAATAAGCGAAGCGACCTATTACCTGAGACACCCACGAGGTGGCTCCTTCCATTCGTATTGATAAGCGAAGCGACCTTGAGTACAATTCAACCGTGCAGCAATGATTATGAGTGATCACCAAAGGAGCAAGGGGAGCCAGCTGTGGCTGTCTCAACACCACTGAGTTCCACATGCAACCCTGGTTATAAATGATCTACCCGAGACACCATGAGGCAGCTCATTCAGCAAGGATTAGTAAGCGACATAGTACATCATGGACCAGTCATCATCACCATTGTCAACCTGCAGCCTTAATTAATTGGGACCAACCCGAGACGGTCACAGGCGGCTCAATGTGGTGGTCAAGTCCAGGATTCAGCAGCGGTGATTAAGCCTCAAGGCTTCAACGAGAGGAGCCAGCTGTGGCTGTCTCAACAAGTTAGCAGTAATAAATGTTGGTAATTAACTTGAGACGGCCACAGGCGGCTCCCTACCACGGTCATCTATAAGCGAAGCGACCTGCAGTCTTAATTAATCCACCTGAGACACCCACGAGGTGGCTCCTCCTATTGATAATGTTGAGCGAAGCGACCTAGAGTTCATCAGCATGGAGTCAACTGGTTGTACCAACAAGTCAAGCGGTGTAGCCAAGGTCTTTAAATGAGAGCAGGTTCGACGGGTGATTAGTGAGGTCGGCATAAACGGTGCAGCAGTGATGAGTAAGGGGAGAGCCAGCTGTGGCTGTCTCAACAGGTTCAAGTAGCAATAGTAAGCGAAGCGACCTTCTAGCTGACACTCATCAGGTGGTTCCATGCAACTTTGATTAGTAATCGAAGCGACCGACCAAAGAACCTATGAATCCGTGCAACATGAATCAAGTCTAACCGAGACAGCCACAGCTGGCTCCCTAGGGTGGAAATGCTAAGCGACATCAGGCATCAAGGGCAACCCATCACCCTCGCCATCGTGTTAACTGAGTTGAGACCGTGCAACATAGATTAGTAACCAAGCTGAGACGGCCACAAGTCGGCTCAATGTCACGATCAACATAAACGAGGTTACCTAGCAAAGGAGCCGCCTATGGCCGTCTCAGCAACCTGAATTATTAAGGGGTGAACCAAAGGAGCCAGCTGTGGCTGTCTCAAGCAGTTCAACAGTGTAGCATAGATTAGTAAGGCTGAGACGGCCACAGGCGGCTCCCTAGGCTGGTGTTGGTAAGCGAAGCGATTCATGTTCATGCAAGTGCAACGTTAATTTCAATGTTACCTGAGACGGCCATAGGCGGCTCCCTTGATCGGTAATGTTAAGCGTAACTACCTTATCAGTAACATCACCACTAAGGAGCCAGCTGTGGCTGTCTCACCAACCGTGCAGCGATGATTGTTAGTTAACCATCTGAGACACCCACGAGGTGGCTCCCTGCAACATCGATCATTAAGCGAAGCGACCTTGCATCATGAATCAGTCATCATCATGATATCAACGTCAACATCATCACCACCGTCATCAACATCATGATTATCATCAATCATCGCCATCATCAGGATCAACATCACGAACATCACCTTCAACCTAGCAAGAGGAGCCAGCTGTGGCTGTCTCAACAGTATCACCAGTTCAACAACGATTGGTCATCACCATCTGAGACGGCCATAGGCGGCTCCATCCAGTTAAGGTGATAAGCGGAGCGACATGCGAATCATGGGTCACCCTTATCAACAAGGGAGCCAGCTGTGGCTGTCTCAAGCGTGCAGCTGTAATTAGTAAGTGGTTACCTGAGACGGCCATAGGCGGCTCCTTTCAGTGTTCATTGATAAGCGAAGCGGCCCCTTGTTCATTCCACCTGCAGCCCTAATTTAAAGGTGTCCACCTGAGACGGCCATAGTCGGCTCAACACAGCGATCATTGATAAGCGAAGCGACCATCAACCTGAGACACCCACGAGGTGGCTCCATTCAACTAGGATTAGTAAGCGAAGCGCCATAGAGCTCAAGACCAGAGTAATCAAGATCTAAACGATTCAGCAGGGAACCAGTTGTGGGTCCCAACAACCCGATTGACGCAAAGAGGAGCGACCTAGAATCCAACTCAACTGGGGGCCACCCGATCATAAATAACCAGAGCATCATAAGTTAGTAAGGGCATCCTAAAGTGCAGGGATCAACGGTCGACCAACCACCACGGTAAAATCCAAACGAAGGGTTCAACCCATCAACGAGCAGCAATGATATATAGCTGAGTCACCCTATCACCCATAATTAACCCTCGATCGACCACTAAACGGGGCACTACGCCTGGTGACCACTCAACCGATATCACCGTGCAGCAATGATTCATAATAATGGTTAAATCGAATGTCCCTACCAAGTTCCACCCGACGCCTCTCCAATTGATCACCCTCCCAACCAAACTACTCATACGGAGTCCTGTTTAATCGACGAAACGACAGTTGGACTTCACCGATTATCGACATCGCCGATGTTCAATTCGTTTCCCTCAATCCGATTCGGTGACACAAAAACGCACCCCTCCCGCCATCCATTGGTCTAAACTCCCAATGTGTGTTCAATTGGTTTCAGTTCATTTCAATGAAATGGCCCATTTAGACCCCCGAATCAATCAGGACCCCTCGAATCGCACGCCCCTCGTATGAGCCCTTTTCAGGATACTGAGGGGTCCTGGAGGGATTAGAGGGTCAGAGGTCATTTCATTGAAAATGAATCTACTAACAGGTCTAAATGGCCCATTTGTTGATCCTAATTGAAATAAGGGACCTGACCCTCCTTGGGCCATTTCTGATCCATACTCCGATTCGGAGTCGAGTCAGTCCAGGCGGGAAAGTGAAGGTCAGGTGTTAGCGTAGGGGGCTTGAGTGAGCTGCCGCTGAGGGCCGTTCGACGTAGATCGATGGTAGTCGATCGGAGTCGATAAGGTTCGCAGGTTCAAGGCAGCGAACGTCCCCCGCAGCGTGCCTGACCGGAACGTTATTATTAATGCAGAGGTAGTCAGTTGGGATAAATCAGTAGCAACAAGCGACACCGTCCATTCCACCGTGCAACCGTAATTGGTAATGAGTAACCGGAGTTACCCACCGTGCAACATGAATTAATAATCAACCTGAGACACCCACGAGGTGGCTCCCTGCATTCAGTCAGTAAGCGAAGCGACCTTTCAACATGGGTCAGCAGTCACCATCAACATCATCGTCAGCAAGAGGAGCCAGCTGTGGCTGTCTCAACAATTCAGCGGTGACCAATGGGTAGAATCAACCTGAGACACCCACGAGGTGGCTCAATCTAGCAGTCATGTTAAGCGAAGCGACCTGTGCGTCATGGGTCAGTCACCATCAACACGACTCAGCCAAGGGAGCCAGCTGTGGCTGTCTCAAGTAACATTGACTATTAAGGAATCAACCTGAGACGCCCACAGGCGGCTCCCACTGCGTGGGGTAGCCAACTGGTAATTGACCTAACAAGAGGAGCCAGCTGTGGCTGTCTCAACAAGTCATCATGTTAAGCGAAGCGACCTCGTGGTCATCCTCAACCCGAGTTGTTAGTCATTCTACTTGAGACACCCAGGAGGTGGCTCCTTGTGACTCTGCGGCAAGCGACATCGAGTACATATCAACCGTGCAGCATAGATCATTAGTGATCCGTCTGAGACGGCCACAGGCGGCTCCCTAGGTGAAGATCATTCAACGATGCAGCGGTAATTGTTAGTAAGGTGCTGAGACGGCCACAGGCGGCTCAACTGTAAACGGTGGTATCAAGCGAAGCGCCTCGTGCGTGTCATCTGCAACCCTCCTTATAAATGATTCACCTGTTACAAACCGTGCAGCGATGACCTAAATGAACAACACCTTCAGCAGTAATGAGAGGAGTATCAGCCACAGTTGGCTACATCCGTCGTCACCAAGTCCAACGGTGCAGCGATAATCTATATGAGTTACCCGAGACGGCCACAAGTGGCTCATTCAACGATCCTTGATAAGCGAAGCGACCCTTCATCCTGAGACACCCACGAGGTGGCTCAATGCAACAGAAACTGATAAGTGAAGCGACCTCTACATGAGACAGCCACAGCTGGCTCAACCATCAGTTATGCAACCCTAATTAATAACCCACCATGGCCCATTGGTTAACATGAGACAGCCACAAGGTGGCTCAATCGCAACGATTAATTCCAGGATCAGCAGGGGTAAACGTGAGTATCAGTCAAGGGTTAAGAGGATTCAACGAAAGGAGCCAGCTGTGGCTGTCTCAACAATTCAGCGGTGATTAATAGTCAACCCGAGACGGCCACAGTCGGCTCCTTCCGATTGAAGATAACAAGCGAAGCGACTTGTGCATAAAGGGTCACCCAACGGTGCAGCACTGGTTAATAATCAACCTTAAACGGTGGTGAGCGAAGCGACCTCATGGTCAACGGGTTAGTCATCAACAACATCGTGATCAACGTCACCAAGGGAGACAGCTGTGGCTGTCTCATGACACAGCACAGAATAATAAGGTCAAGACGGCCACAGTAGGCTCCCTGCACAAGGTCGTTCCGATTGATGCTCCGGTGGCACGCTCCGCCCAACCGGCCCCCCTGCAAGTTGCAACTTATGATCCACTCCGATCGACTACCATCGATCTCCGTGGCTCAACGCTGCAAGGGGGCCTCCTTTGGGCTACACTAACACCACCTCCACATCAATCTTCACTTACCCCTCCCCTCTAGGTCGTTCATCAAGCCGTGCAACAGTGATCGTAAGGTGGAGGAGGGTCAGGTGTTAGCGGAGGGGTTTAAGGGTGGTGCTTGCAGTCGTTACCCGGAAGGACCCCTCTTCGTAGTGATCAGCCCGGACGGAAGTCTCTCCCTTGGGGGCCCCTTTGGGGAGGAGAGGCTGGAGGAGGACTGAACACGGAGATGAGGGGGCCTGGAGGGTATAAGATCTGCAACTTGCCAGCACCACCCGGCCCCGAGCGTGCCTGACCCGGGGGAACCGACCTCGTGCATAGCCGTGCGCAGCACCTTTGTCCGGACAACCGAAGGGCGTCAGGAACCGTGGAGATAGCGAAGGTGATGTTAGCGCAGGTCCTGTCCTCAAGGGGCCCCCTTTAGGGGATGGGGCAGGGCCGTAGCGTTTCACCGGAGCGTTCGCCGTTCAACTGGGATTGGTAGTAAGAGACTGGAGTCGGATGTTAGCGCAGTCGTCTAGCCTCAAGGGGACCCTTTAGGGGATGGGCTAGATGACGAAGCGTTTCCGACGTAAGGAACGACCCGTGCAAGACCAACACCCCCGATAGCAAGTGACCGCAATGAAGGCTGGTGTTATCAGTCCACCTCCTCAAGGAAACCCATCAGGGGGAAGGAGGTTGCCGGAGCGTGGCCCCGTAGTGAACGACCTCGTGCATACCCATCCATGGGATGGAACTCGTTAACATTCAAGTCGTTGAGACAGCCACAGCTGGCTCCCTGCGATCGGGTAGTTCAGTTGTGGTAAAGAACGGTGCAGCATTAATTTATAATCGGGTAAACGTTCTGAGACAGCCACGAGCTGGCTCAATGCAACGGAGATTAATAAGCGAAGCGACCTTTACTTATCAACGATGTAGCATCAACTTATAATCAGCTTGAGACGGCCACAGTCGGCTCAACTGTAAAGAGTAACTCCTTAAATAGCAGGGTTCAACGTGATTATAGGTACAGAATTAAGCAGCAGCAATCATAGAATGAGCAGGCGTCAATACCACTAGCTAGAACAACCAGCAGGAGTCGTGATTACGCTACAAGCGAAGCGACATGTGCATCATGAGTCAGTATAAGTAACGTCACCATCGTAATCATCGTCATCAGTAAACAAAGCGACCTCGTGCAGGCCTAGACCAGTGCAGCAGGGATTCATAAATAGTAAGCCAAGGGAGCCAGCTGTGGCTGTCTCGTGCAACATTGATTATTACGGCCTCCGAGACGGCCACAGGCGGCTCCCTACCACTATCAATTCAAGGATTAAAAGGAACCATCGTGATAATCCAATCAGGGTTAACAGGGACCTCGTACCTATAAGTCCAGGATTCAACAAAGGAGCCAGCTGTGGCTGTCTCAACATCTTCAAGTTCAACCTGCTGCCCTGATTGCTAGTAATTCTACCTGAGACGGCCACAGGCGGCTCAATCTTCTTAATTCGGTAAGCGAAGCGACTCGTGCAAGACTGAATCCGTACAACCTCGATTACGAACGATCAACCTGCAACGAACCATCCTCAACACTGCAGCAGTGATTATTAACGAGTGAGTAAGGGGAGCCAGCTGTGGTTGTCTCAACATTAATAGTTCAGTCAACCTGAAACGATGGTCTGCCAGTTAACTACCTGAGACACCTACGAGGTGGCTCTTACCACCGAATTCACTAAGCGAAGCGACATCGTATTCATCCAACCTGCAGCCCTGATTTACTAATAGTTCAACCTGAGACGGCCACAGGCGGCTCTTTATGATTAAACCAAGCGAAGCAACATATCAATCATGAGTTACCAACCTGCAGCATCAATTTAAAAGATAGGCTCCTTCCACTAGCTATAGATGATTCACTTGATTTACCCACCCGTGCAGCCTCGATTAATAATGACCATACTAATAAATGCGGAGGGTCACCCTCAAACAACTCCACGATAGTCATCAGACAGCTCCACCTGAACCAACGATGCAGCATTAATTATTAAATAAACCGCCCAACGACTAAAACGAGGTGTGACACCTGACGACCTGCCGGTTGAAATAAGCGTGCAGCATTGATTAATAGTTCACCCGAGACGGCCACAGGCGGCTCCATCCATTCATAATATTGAGCGAAGCGACACCTTGCTCATGGGTCAGTCACCATCGTTATCGGAATCATCAACATCCTCAACCGCCAGTTTAACCAACGGGGATGACAGAATCGACATCACTTCCGTCATCATCAACAAGGAGCCAGCTGTGGCTGTCTCAACACGTGCAGCGATGATTAGTAAGTTCAACCCGAGACGGCCACAGGCGGCTCCTTCCAGTGGTGTTAGTAAACGAAGTGACTCGTGCATCATGCATTACTCAACCGTGCAACTATGATTAATAGTCAACCTGAGACGGCCACAGGCGGCTCAATGCAACGTAGATCGTAAGCGAAGCGACCCTGATTCACTCACCCTCGGTATCAAGTTTAGTCATCGACATCAACCGATTAGCAATCGAGGTCGTCACCCCGTTCATCCACAACGAGACCACCATCAACAAGAGCAGCATCGACTTGTAGGTTACCATCATCAACCTGTAGACAACACTAGGTCCAACAACAGAATCGATGACAGGAAGGACACCCTAATCACCACCAGGTCCTCTATCATCAGGTACCCCGCCAACACCACCATCGACCCTAACAACATAACGATCAACAGGTGGGTCACCACCAAGGGAGCCAGCTGTGGCTGTCTCAACGATAATGGTAACTTAACCACCCGAGACGGCCACAGGCGGCTCAACACAGCGATCACCAGTAAGCGAAGCGACCTCGTACAGGTTCAACCGCGATCAGTAACCAAGTGCAGTGCAGCGGAGATCGATGTTAGCGCAAGCCCTCTCCTCAAGGGGACCCCTTCAGGGGATGGGAGAGGGCTGGAGCGTTTCGATCGTAGCGTAACGGAACGACCCTGAGCAGTCACCAACCGTTCAACGGAAATCGCAAGTGTAGTTCCTGGAGTGATGTGTTAGTGTAGCCACGTTGAGGCGAACAGCGAGGCACGAGCGTCAGGTGAGCCGGGTGGTGAACGTGCATCACGTAAGGAACGGAACGACCTAACCAAGGACCTTCAACCGTCAAATGATCACGAGTGAAGGAGCCCTAGCGAGTGAACGACATGCTGCAGGGTTCCCTACGGATGTGAGTATCAAGGGTTCGTCAACCAGTGCAACATCGATTGATAAAGGACAAGCAGTCAGTTGAGAGTGAAGCTAGTGAGTGAGCCTGCGAACGACGATGTGCAGTGAGTCCCTACGGAGATCAGTAGTCAACTCCATGAGTAGTTCACCCGCTCCAACAAGGGTCGGTAAGGTGCAAGGGTCTTCACACGGATGGCTAGGTAGATCATCTAGTTTCAACCAGTGCAGCATTAACTTGTAGATGGTGCGAGGCACGAGCATGCGGTTCCTCAGTTGCTAACAAATCTAGTAAGCGAAGCGACCTTGATCAGGTTCTCCCTACGGATGTCAGTAGTCGTCATCAAGATCAGTCAAGTAAAGTAGTGGAAGTAAGCGAAGCGACCTCGTGCAGGGCATCCCTACGGATGTCGGTAAACTATCATCAACAGGTTGATCACCCAGTGCAGCATCGATTGATAACGTTCTCAGTCAGTTGGAGTCAGTGAACGAGCGATCCGTGGGGAAGGGCCCCCGCGGTGAGGGAGTGAACGTAGGTAAGCGAAGCGACCCTGAGCAAGGTGTTTCTACGGATATCAGTACTCATCCTCAACAGATCAGTCATCCAGTGCAACAGCGATTGGTAGGTGAGGTTCCTAGTTAGTTGGTAACGAGTTCAGTAAGTGCAGGTGAAGTGTTAGCGCAGGTAACCACCCCTTGGGGCCCCGCTTGCGGGAGGGTGGTTACCGGAGCGTGGTTCACCGAAACGACCCCGTGCAAGTGGGATTGGTCAGTAGGCGTCATAACCAACAGGTTCCTCAACCAGTGCAACAACGATCGATAGGTGAGTCAGTAGGTAGCCAAGTCATTAAGAAAAGGAGTTGACGACTGAACGATTAACCCAAGGTATCCCCACGGATGTCGTCAACTCCATCATGATCAACGGTTCGTTCATCCAGTGCAGCAGTGATTAGTAGGGTAGTCAGTTCCAGCGGATGAACGAGCGATCCCTTGGGGTTGGGGCCCCGAGGGGGAGAGGGTGAGGCAGCGTTGACCTACATGATCAAGAGTCTACGGATGTTGGTAGCCAAGTCTTCTCAACTCAAGGTCCACCCGTTCAACAACGATTGGTAGCCTCAGGTGATGCGAGGCACGAGCATGGAGTGGGTGGGTAAGTGATCAGTGATGGTGAGTGAGCTTGCGAACGACATGGCGATCAGTTCCCTACGGATGTCAGTAGGAAACTCCATGAAGTTCATCCAGTGCAACATAGATCGGTAAGGTAGTAAGCTAAGTGATGCGAGGCACGAGCATGCAGTCAGTCAACTGATAACGAGGCTAGATAAGTGAGCCTGCGAACAACATTGTGTAGGTGCCTTCCTACGGATGTCAGAACGCAGTTGATCATCAAGGTACACCATCCGTGCAACACCGATCGGTAAGCTCCATCACCAGTCAGTCGGTCAGGCAGTAAGTGCAGTGTAGAGGAGTGTTAGCGCAAGACTTCCTCCCTTGGGGCCCCGCTTGCGGGAGGAGGAGGTCTGGAGCGTGGTCCTCGTAACGAAACGACACCGTGCAGGTATCCCTACGGATGTCCATAGTCATTACTCATGAAGTCCAGTGCAGCAGCGATTGGTAGGCCGGTAGGAGTGAACGCATGAGCAAGCGATCCTTGGGGAAGGGCCCCCGAGGTGAGAGAGCGAAGGAGTGGCCGTAAGCAAAGTGACCTGTTCAACAAGAGTCAGTTGATAACGGTCCTCATAAGCAAAGGGGCCCCCTCTGGGGAAGGCAACATCGAGCAACCTTGATCTGTAACCCACGAACGCCACAAGCGAAGCGACTTTAGGTATCATCGATCGATAGGTAGCGTTGATATCAATCCGGAGGTCGTTAACTGGGATCATCGTCGGTAAGCGAAGCGACACGTGCATCAATATCAGCAGAACCCCCACCACCCAAGCGACATCGTTCATCCCCACCAACTACCGCAAGCGACACGTGCAACATCGATCTGTAACCCTCACCCTAAACGTAAGCGCAGCGGTATCGATACCATCAACGGAACCGTTACCCTCAACATGAGCGAAGCGACCTTGTGCAGCGTTAGTCTGGATGAAGTAACGGATGAACGAGCGATGCCTCGGGGTAGGGCCCCCGGGGTTGAGGGAGTGAAGCAGTGTCAGTAAGCGAAGCGACCTCGTGCAGTTGCCCCCTACGGATGTCAGTAGACGGCTCATCATCAAGTTCATCCAGTGCAACAACGATTAGTAGATCAGTCAGCCCATGAGGGAACCAGCAAGTGAAGATCAGTGTTAGCGCAGAGTACTCATCCTTGGGGCCCCGCTTGCGGGAGATGAGTGCTCGTAGCGTGGTGATCGGAACGACCCCGTGCAGGTACCTACAGGTATGTCATCGGTTCCTCCTCCAGTGCAGCAGTGATGGGTACCCTAGTGGAGTTCAATCCCACCATCAGTAAGTGCAGTGAAGATGAGGTGTTAGCGCAGCCCTACCCTCCTTGGGGCCCCGCTCGCGGGAGAGGGTAGGGTGTAGCGTGCCTCATCGTAACGAAACGACCCCGTGCAGCTATCATCTAGATGTCAGTCAGCAGATCCCCAAGGTCACCTCGATCATCAGACCCATCACCAACCGATCCCCCTTCAGAAACAACAAGACCACCCACTCGATCAACAAGGCGACCGATAACTGCAGTACATCACCACAATCACCCATAACCCATCCAGTGCAACCAAGGTCTAGAAGATCGACGCCCAACCAAGGGCCCCACCAGGTCGCTCCGCTCACAACGTTACGGGGGCACGCTGCGGGGGACGTTCGTGGTCAGCAAGTTGCAACTTATCGTCCTCCCATCGACTACCATCGATGTACGGCCGAACGCTGCAAGCCCACTCACTCAAGCCCCCTCCGCTAACACCCCCTTCACTCCCCCTCCTAGCTAACGGCCCCACCACCGTCGCACCCCCACCACCCAGAAGCGAGGTCCCACAAGATCAACATCAGGCTGTTCCGGGAACCCACCCGTCCAACTGTCCGTCCCAAAGGAGTTCCAGCAAGATTGACGACCTACCACCCAGAGGGCACCCCACCGTAGGTCTTGCCGCTCCCCCCACGCCCCGAAGGACTCCATCATTTCTGACATCGTTAGGGAGCTAACTTCCACTTTAGCACCGAGCTCAGTGCCCTCTACCATTTCTGGCCTACCCCGAGGAAGGAGCACACACCCGTAGTGAACCGCCCTCTATCTTTCAGTCCACCTCCCCCGAAGAGAAGGCACCAAGCACCGCGCACCCACACGCGAGACTGTCCGAAAGAGTTGAGAACACCCTTGGAGCATATGCTATCACGCCACAACATCCACCTACACGTACCCAAGGTAAGTAGTTCTATCATAGTGCAAGGTTAGGCAGCAGGTACAGCTCCCCACCTCCCATCTTACCACGAGTCCCCCCTCCATCATCGCAGAATACCAGCGACGTTTCAGAAGAACCATACTCCCACTGGACGTGGTTTCTTGGATAAGACGCTCAGCAGGGTTCACCGCCCTTAGTCCGTTTCCCATATCGCCCACACACCCCCACCCCGCCATGAGATGAGAGCGGCTCCCTTCAGTTGCATCGCCCACAACCAATCTCACACCCCCAGCTTACAAGGCCTACGCTCAGCCATGGTTCTGCGGATAGTTAGTTGCACGCTTACGTAGGGTTGCACTACTCAAACAATATTACACAGCGCCCCCAGGTTGTTCTTCTCCTTAGGCCGTCACCTGCATCACCGCTTCCACACCATAAACTTTTAACATCCGGTCTTGCCGACGCATCGCAACCCTCGCCCCCATGCTTGGTGGGACCGGTCGGGTTCAACTCTACGTCTTGAAGCTCACCATAGGCTGTTTACGGGGGCACGCACGGATTAGGTCCACCCAACGACGAAAGTCACCTGGCCAGGTACCTTGGATAATTAGTAGATGAACACCACGACATGATGTTCCGCAGCACACCCCCAGCTTCCACCCCACGTCCAGCCCCCTCCAGTCAGCACCTCCCCCTCAAGAGTGAGCACCCACCTTCAGAAACCTTCCCCAGGGTTAAACTCGTAAGGGCCTGTCCCCCATCCCTGAAGGAAAGATGTACGCCACCCCCGCATCACCCCGAAGAGCTACTCGGTTAAGCGCACACCCTCTACCAGCTGTTGCCTTTTGTTCAGCACCCCACCGCATACGTGATGCCCCAACACCTACCACCCCTCCACTGGATCCTCGGGTCACAAGGACACACCCCCTCCAGTTTCAGAATCAGCAACCGTTGAAGCCCCCCGCACCGCAGAGCCAGCCTTCGTACGCCCGACACAGCGCTCGCCCCCTGCCCCCACCTAAACAACGGATCATCATACCCACGGTCCAGCCCCACCCAACAACCACCTCAAGAGGCAGCCTGTAGTGACACCAGAGGTAGTGGCCTCCCCGTTGCCCAAGTCTAGCAAGCGACTACACTGCAGCCTGTCCGCACTTCCCCACGCCAACGCCCCGCCCTTAACAACGAATCGCCTAGTCCACCTCACCCCGTCGGATGATTAGGAGTTCAGATACGGTTGTACCAGCAGACACGCCTCGCAGTTGACGCCCACCCCTCCACGTGGACGCCCCGTACCCCCTCCCGGAGTACCCCTCTGCACCCGCACACCAAGTAGTCGGCCAACACCCCCATCGTCTCCAACCAACACCCAGGGCAACCTCCCCACCACCGCAACCCCCACCCAGTCATGAGTGGATGAAGGCCCGATGATGCGTCCGTTGATAGGTGACCGCTGAAGCGTCCAGGTGATGCCAGGGTAGACCCTAGTAGCACACGTCACAGCTCCCCGATTAGGCACTTTCCCACCTAGAGCCCTGATGCAGGGTAGTCCAGGCGTCGTTCCTTACGGGATTAGTTTCTAGTCTTGAGGGTCATCGCCTCCGGACCGACCTAGTTCACGCAGCTCGATAGCATGCTAGATCAGGCTTCATCACCGAGTGGTACCAACACCGCAAAGGTCGTATGGGACCCGTCTAAGTGTTGGCTCGATGGCAGCCGCTCGCAGTGAAGTAACGTCTTACTCAGTACACCTCCAGCCCAGTTACCTCCCCCAGTAGGAGTTTAACCTGAACCTTCTTAGTGCACCAGTGCATCCTTGCTTCTGCTTCTTCCTCCGCAGCCACAATCTAAAGTTGAGTCGAGTTAGCCACCACGGAACTAGTCAAGTGAAGGGGGGTGGATAGCGAAGGGGTTTAAGGTGTTGACCTTGCAGACCGTACCCTGGAGTATCACCCTTCGGAGTGCTCTGCCCGGACCCAACTTGTTGGGGAGGACAGATCACGGAGATGGGTGGTACGTAAGGGTTAAGGTTTGCAACTTGCAGGTCAACACCGGCCCCGTAGCGTGCCCCCCGTAACGACCCAGCATACCACCTCATGAGGATGGAGTCGGCTACATAGGAGTCGCAGCCAACTCAACACGAGACAGCCACAGCTGGCTCACTCCTCGATACCACAAATGGCAACAAGGCTTGAGACAGCCACAGCTGGCTCCTGTTGAGTAAGAATACCAATTAATCGTTGAGACAGCCACAGCTGGCTCCCATTGCGAAGGGTAGTCAACCGTGACCATAAACGATGCAGCCTGGATGTATAATGGTCATCTCTATAAACGAGGGGTCCTGTCGATCAACTCCGCGGCGACCCTAAAATAAAAGTCCCCTGAATCAACTACCCAACGGTCCTTAAATAGGAGACTTCACCCAGCGAACGTACCGTCGAAATAAACGTGCAGCCACAATTGTTAGTCAACTATCCTTTAATAATACGGAGGTGCAACATCGACCAACATCACAGTAACATTGAAACTAAGATACCCTTAAATAAACGATGCAGCCTCAGTTTATAAATGGGTCACTCAACCAACCTATCCATCCTGAATAACCCACCCAACGACCCTTAAACGATAGACCTCACCCAAGTGACACCCAACCGAAATAAATAATGCAGCCTCAATGAATAATGATCAGCCCTATAAATGCAGGGGTGCAACCTCACCCAAGTTCCATACGATTATAAAAATAGGGTCCACCCCAATAAACGAAGCAGCCTGAATCTAAAAGTAGCTCAACCAATCACCACAGTACCCTGAATAGCACACCCATCCACCCTGAAACGGGACCCCCACCCGCCGACCATCCGATTGAACTAAATGATGCAGCAATAATTAATAACGGTTATATCACCAAATGTTTCACCCGACTTGCACTCAACGAGGGTTACCAGTGATAAACCCCCCCTCCCGCCACCCCCATTAACCCCGAAATCAACCCAATCGATGTTCAAATGAATCCCTCAATCCGATTCCGTGACACAAAAAAAGGTTCCTCCCGCCACCCCCTCTACCATTCACGCAATTCGTGTTCAATTCGTTTCAATTCATTTCCATCAGATGGCCCATTTCGACCTCAATTCAATCAGTACCCCCTCGAATCGCACGCCCCCCGGCTGACCTATTTCAGCCCCATTTAGCCCAATCGACGATCGACTCCCTAATCGATGAAATGGGCCATTTATTGATAAAAGTGTCTATGGAGGTCAAAAAATGGCCCAAATAATGGCTCATTTCGTGTTCAATTAGGTCCAATTGAAATAAGGACCCCAGATACAGAATCGACCCTCTCCTCCATTGGGCCATTTCTGGGTCATAATTAAGGTGGAGCTCTCCTCACGAATGTCAGTAGCCGTCATGAACAGTGCAGCATCAATTTATAGGAAGGTGAGTCAGTTGG
>KZ993859.1:0-30540 GCA_003614705.1 Blyttiomyces helicus | reverse complement strand
GGGTCATGACCTGTACCGTGGCTCTGGTTCATGACCTGTACCGTGGCTCTGGGTCAAGACTTGTATCTTGGCTCTGGATCATGACATTGAGATGGTCAAATTTGGTTGGGCGTAGCAGGAGGGGCAAAGGAAAGCTGTGGGTTGCCTGACAGGCGCTTTGGGGATGGTGGAGGAACCACAACAGTTTCAGGAAGGAAGTGTTGGCCTGATTGCGGGTAAGAAGTCTGCCTCCGGCCCGTAGATGGGCCTGTCCTCTTGATATACATTGTAGATGGGTATAAGAATTCCCTTTTTCAAAGCGAAGTCACACTGGGGTCGGAGATCAGTGCGACTCCTGAAATCCCAAGGCTTGACCGGGAACCAAGAAGCTTCCCGCTGCCACAATAACATGACCGCATGCTCCTCACTCTCAGCAGATCCCACCAATAGATTGCACACTATAAATGAATGAAATAAGGATACAATTGAGTTGAAGGGCGCGATTCATTACACCCACCGCGGATTTGGTGGCCGGCTGACAAATGCGATGGAATCTAATTTGAAGCATTAGGAGTGGGGGACTCGGAGGAGTTGAGGGTGGTAGCCCCATGTGGCAGAAGTGTGTTCATGCGTGGACTAGGAGTCGGGACGACCTTGAGTCAGAGGAGAGCATATCTGAGGATGAGTAGGAGTGGGATCTGTCCTAAGGGATTACGCTAAAATCTGTGGGAGGAGAATTAAGGAGGTTCAGCAAAGGCAGCCTAAAGATTGTTCAAGGGTATTCTATTCAACCCCCTGGCTTTGTGACATTTGCAGTTGAGGGTAATCCGCTCCAACCTCTTGCCTTGCAACGCGCAGGGTTTGGTAAGATTAATGCGTTGCACCCTTCTTGCATCACAATAGGCACGGTTCCTTTCCGGGGTGGCATATGCTATACTTTCGAGTGAGTCCAGGGCCGTTACAAGTAAGTTCTCCTGTCACAGGGTTTTCCGTCTTCCTTCTTGCGTTATATCACACACAGTTGTTCTCCAGGTCATCTCGATGGATACTTCCCGGGGGGTCCCAGGAGGACACTAGCTTTCTCCCAGGTCGTCTGCGATGAACAGACGTAACAAGGCGCACTATGAGAGCAAGGGCAAAATACAGTAAGACATGCCAAGCCAGAGGTTGCTAGAGAGGAACCACCAAGGAAAATCTAAGGGTATTGAAGAGGGCGAAGTAACCATAGTAGTTTTAGAAAGGAAGTGTTGGTTTGATTGTAGGGAAAGAGTCTGACCCTTCCTCACCATTTATAATGTAGACAGGAGTT
Source organism: Blyttiomyces helicus (assembly GCA_003614705.1). NCBI lineage: Eukaryota > Fungi > Chytridiomycota > Chytridiomycetes > Blyttiomyces > Blyttiomyces helicus. The sequence goes on along the minus strand of KZ993859.1, from coordinate 29,252 downwards.
ACAAGGGGTCCCAGGAGTTCCCTCACTTGGAGCGAAGTCACACCGAGGTCAAAGATTAATGCCATGTGTGAAGTCCAAAGGTGGGCCGGAAACAAAAAAGGTTCCCGCTGTCTAAGATATCACGAGAGCATGCTCCCACACTCCCAGTCAATCCCGCTAATTAATTCCACACTTTAAATGGAGGAAAACAGTATGCGAATGAGTTTGAAAGGGCGCAAGCCACTACAACCCCTGTAGATTCTGTTGCCGGCGAAGAATGTGATGGAATCTCATTTGAAACGGGTAGGGGTTTGGGATTCGGAGGAGTGGAGATCTGTAGTCTCACAGGATTAAAGCATGTTCAGTTGTGGAGGATAGGTGGGGACGACTTTAGGTGGAGGAGTTTGATTTCGAGGAGGAGGAGGGGTGTTTTTCTTTCCATTCAGATCTGGGCTAAAATATTTAGGATGAGGATTGGGAACTTTTGGCGCAGAAAGAGAAAAAATCAGTTACAATCTATTCTGTTCCACCCTATTATGTCGCAACTCGTCCTGTTTGGGGTACTTCCTTCCACCCTCTTGGATCACAACCCTGATTGTTGGTCAGGTTAATTGGCTCCACGGTTCTTGCATTGCAATGCGTGCAGTTGTTATCCGGGTCGTCACAAGCGATACTTCTGGGGGAGTATTGCAACATCATGTTTCAGTGGTTCTCTGGGTTGTCACCAGCTATACTTCCAGGGGAATACCCGGCCGACACTATGCAGCTCTTGGGTCGTCCTAGGGTTGTATGGCCCACTCTTGCATTGTAACATGGCTCAATCAGAATTTACAGGCTGCAGTTGAGTCAGAACGGTTGCGGTTTTTCCTGAGTCAAGACCACCAGGGCCGCATCCATAGTGTGATAAACTGACGTAAATCCGCACTCTTTGACAGCCAGGATAATTTGAAGTAAAACAGGCAAAGTGGAGGCTTCTTAAGGGGCTCCAATCAAGGAGAAAGAAGGGAGTTTCCGAAGTTGACGAACAACGAAGGACAACGGCAGTTTCAGGAATGAAGAGTAGGAATGATCACGGGGAAACATTCTGAGTTCGGACCATAGGTTGGCTTGTCATCACTAACTTCGATTTAGATAGGAGTTTAAAAGGGAGGCCCATGGGTTATCCCACCTCGAGCAGAGTCACCCTGCGGTCGGAGATTAGTGCAACACGTGAAGTCTAAAGATAGACTGGGAGCGAAATAGGTTTCTGGCAATGAGAACCTCCCAACTGCGTGCTACTGTACTCTGAGGGAATTCCACTCACTAATCCCACACCATAAACAGAGAAAAAAGGATACAAATAATTCCAAGGTGCGCGTTTCTTCACATCCCCCGCAGATTGAGTGGGAAGCTAAATAGGCAGTGGAACCTAATTGAAGCCCGTAGGAATTGGAGATTTGCCGGAGTGGAGGGCGATAGCCCCACAGGCCCACAGGGTTGGAAGACATATCGTGAATGAGGAGTCAGGCAGACTTCAAGGAGGATTACTGCCTTTTATCCTACATAATTGGGCTACGTTATTTTTGGAGGGGATATTACGTAGGTTTTGCAAAGGAAGAGAATAAAACAGTTACAAGGTATTCCGTTACACTCTCTTGGGTCGCAAAGCAGACAATTTAGCATAATTCATCACACCCTCTTGCGTTGTAGTGCCGATAATTTGCTAAAGGTAATCTGTCCCACACTTCTTGTGTTGCATCTCGTGCAGTTGTTCTTCAGGCCATCACAACTGAACTTATGGAGGAGTTCAGGCTGCACGGGAAAGCTCTCAGGTCATCCCAGGGTTCTCTTGCTCTCTCTTGATTCTTAACGTGTGCGGTTGATATCTGGGTCATCACAAGTGATACTTCTGGGGGAGGATCAGGTCATCAAGTGGAAACTGAGCTGTTGTCCTAGGGTTGTCCGGCTCCCTCTGGCGTCGTCCTGCCTGCGGTTCATCTCCAGATTGTCACGCGTGATACTTCTGGGGAAATACCTGACCATCACAACCAGGTACTCCCATCATCCTAGGGTTTCCAGATTCATCTAGTTTTGTAACAGATGGGGTTGTAGCGCTGTTCGTCGCCCTCTTGCTTCAAAACACCTGTCATTATTCCCGTGTAGCCAGAAGGGCAACATTCAAGTGCAAGCTGAGCCTAGATGGTCAACCCTCTTGCACTAGGGTTATACGTCTCCCTCTCGCGTGGTGACATGGGGAGTCATGAAGTTTTTCTTTCTCATCTGAAGATCGAGGTGTTTATATAGTTTTACCTCTTGCAACACATTTGCGCTCCCAACCCAAAGAAAACGGACATAACACCTAACAACATCTTATCATGTTTGATAGTTGCTTCAAGAATGAGCAGAGTTCGTGTTTTCGAGGCCTGTCAACTGAGGTGCAGGACTAGAAGAAGGCCGCTTTGGGTTCGCGTTGCAAGCCAGGAGTTTGCATTTTGTGGTCAAGGTTGTAAAGGGAGTTAGAGTGGCCAATGACAATGTCATCTCTTCTGGGTGAGCATTAAGGGGACGTGGGCAAGCATGTTTTTGAGCAAGTTCTTGTATGCTTTGGTGTCCTTGATGTCTTCAAACTTTTCTCTGAGTCTGGGTAGCCACGCCATTTGAAGATGTGGCGATGAGGATAGGATCCATCCTTTCGTTTCTGCCGTAGTCTTTAAAGTTGATGATCTTCTCTATGGTCCATTTGTCTTTGCCTTCTATGTCAATCAGAGTGGGTAGGATATGCTATTGGTGTTGCGATGGATGGAAGAGATTGGTTGGATGAAGGGCTTCATAAAACTGACTGGAAATGTGGACAGACGTGATGGATGCTGATAGTAGATATGTCGAGCTTCCAGGAATCCTGCCATGGCCAATGATCTAGAAGGGGCCTGCCAGCAAGCAATGAGTTTCTTCAGAAGGGAGGTCTTGAGCCAAGTTGTGATGCTGGGGATGTTGAGGATGACTTGCTCTCCGGCTGTGTAGAGGAAAGGTTGTCTCTTTTAAACGCCAGAAGTGGAGTACCTGCCATGCGCATGTCAAATGGCCACTTCAACAAACGCCTTTATGGCCTTCTGCTCTTAGGCGAATTAAACGAGCTGCTTTCTGGTGGTGGATTTGCCCACCGCCAGTATTCATTCGTCTGGCCATCCGAGCTAGAGAGAATTGGGGACATGGCCTTGTTCAGATCAGAACAGGGGTAGAATGAGGTCTCCGGCAGCTGTGGCGTTAATATTGAATTGGAGGAACGGCAGCAGTCTCAACTAGTGGTTGACGGTTTAGTCAAGGTAGGGTTGGAGAAATAATTAAGTATCTGGATAATTCGTTCGCACTTGCCATTGGTCTGCTGGTGGCGAGCTGTGTCAAAGTTGTTCTGGATGCTGGCAAGTTCCGTGAATGCCTGCCAGAATGTGGGCATGACCTTGGCTTCGTGGTCCATGACAAAGACCTGAGGGCAGCAGCCCTTGGCGTATACCCGCCAGTTGAAGAAATCTGCAAGGGTTTGCACTGTCCACCGGGCGTTGGTTGAAACGAGGATGCTTTGGGAGGAGGTGTAGTCAACAAAGCTAAGGCAGCAATCATACAGCTCGCCATGTGGCCCAAATGAAACTTGCATCGCAAAGGCGTCCAATGTGATCATCTCTCAGCAGGTGTGAGGGACCGGGAGAGGAAAGAGAAAGCAGTAGCTTTGTTTGGGTTCCTTAAAAGGGTGATAGCCGAGACAGCTGGTGATGCACCGCTTTATCTCAGAGAATCAAACAGGCCAGAAGTATTTTGTGACAATTTTATCAATGGTCATGGTCTCATCCTGATGACTGCCATCAACGTTGTGATTGTGGTATCGTATTCTGAAGGATCCAAGCATGATCTCTGGAATGTAGAGTACACATTTGTGGTACAGGAAGTCTTTGTCAAGTCACTGCTTGGCAAGGTCGCTTGGCTTTGAGGCTTTGTATCCGCTGCTAGATAGTGGTGCCTTGTTGTTGAGGAAATAGTCATTCATGGTCAAGTTATCGCGTCGTGCAGCTTTTTATGGGTTGAAGAAATCGTCACCTAGTTGGTCTATTGGGTGCACCTTAAGATCAGAGACAAACAGAGTGCTGACTAGAATCTCCATTCCTTTTAGCAATTTGGCGCGTTTTGGGGGTATTGAGGCGCTTGTTATAGAAGGTTTGCAACGGTGTTGAATGGGCCTGGAAAGTATTCAATGAAATAGTTCTATTCCTGGAGTTCTTTGATGCGACCAGACTGTCAGCGGCTAAGCTTTTGCTGATTGTTCAGGTACATGAGAGACCTCAATCAGTGAAGTCCTGGAAATGGATACTGATGGGCTTGTTGTGAGAGATTTCAGGAGTTTGATGAGGGAGAGCAGCTCTGTATTGGGTAATTCAGGTCCGCCAGCTTCTTCTTGGGATGGAGGTTTGTCAGGCACCCTGATGGTGGTTGGAAGTGGCATGGGAATCTGCTTATCATGTTCAGTGTGCTGGCCTAACCATGAGACTATGGCGTAGTTGGAAGCCTTGAAGAAGATGTCTGTTTCTAAGCGAGGGTCGAAGCAAGGGAGGATTAGTTTGGCAGGGATGGAGTGTTGGAGATGCTTGAAAGAGAACTGCTTGCATTGGGGCCATGTCAAGGGTCTCTTTTCCAACTGTAATTCTGAAAGAGGGAAGGCAATTCCTGAGTAGTTTTGAGAAAAAGGGAGGAAGATGTTGGCAAATGCCTAGGAAACTCGATGTCCTGTGTGTTCCGCAGGATTGCCAGGACTTCTTTGAAGTGTTGCTTGTGTTCTTCTTAGATTTTTCAGTGGATGAGGATGATGCCAAGGTTGGAGAAGACAAACTTTTTGTACATGTGGCCAAGTATGGAGTTCACAAACAGTTGGAAGCAGACCTGGGTGTTAGAGAATCCAAATGGGATGACTTGGAACTCGAAGTGGCCATGCCTTGTTCCAATCGCTGTTTTCTTGATAGTGTCGTTGGTGATCTCAATTCGGGGGTAGGTATCCTTGACGTCCAAGAGGATGCAGTATGTGGCTTCTGCTAGTCGGTTGCCCATCTCGAGGAGGCTGGGTAGCAGCGTCTGGTCTCCCTTGGTGACAAAGTTGAGTCAATGATAATCGAGGCATAGTGGCATGCCGTTGTCTTTTTTCTTGGCAAATACTATAGGCGCTCCCCATGCTGATCAAGAATGACGAATCCATCCTGTTTCCAGCTAGCTATCAATCTTCTTCTTTCATTTGTCAAGTTCATATTCAGTGAGTTGGCGAAGCAGGTAAAATATTGGCTGAGCTTCTTAGATGAGTTGACCTAGAAGTTACGCTTGCCCTGCTCAGGCGGAGGACTGATGTTTGTCTGGAGCAGGGTCATTTTGCTGTACTTGTTGACCAACACTTTGAGACAGCCGTCCTGCCCGTTTGTTGAGACATCAACTGTCGGTTTTGGATTGCTTTGATCAAGGAGCTCCTCGGGAAACAAGTGAGACAAGTTGTATGGATTTCCACAATGTTCAGGTTGTCCAGGCTGCGCACTGGGGTGCCCTGGCAATATTTTTGAAATTTGGGGGGCGCCATGCTTTGCAGAACAGGTTGGGCTTCATCTCCATAGTGCTTAGAATAGGAATGAATTGAGGCGGTTCAGGATCGGAGACTTCGATTGCACGGCTTGAGTTGATGGCAAATGATCAAGCATTGGTGCTAGGGCTATACTTCTCTGATTCTTGGAGTCAAGAGGTTTCCCATCTGCTGAGTACCGGCTTTGAGGCAACATTGAATATGTAGTCTTCATGTTTGAGTTTTATTGGTGTTCTTGTTGCACCAGGAGGCTAAGCAGCATTGAGTCTGTGAAAATGTGTAGCTAGCAGGAGGCCGAGGATAACATCATATATGATGAAGGTAAGCACCAAATGTTGGGCCTTGAGCTCTACTACGTGTTGATCCAAGGAACTTGGGAGGACTTAACTTTGCTGAAGCTCTGCTTTATGATGAAGCGGTCAGATACTGCTATCGTGTTGCATCCGGAGTCAAGCATTCTTGTAAAGCAACCACACAAGCAGGCATGGACGACCAGTGGGTCGACATTGAGGGGCTAGATAACTTCTTGACAAAACAGAGCGAGAGTAACTTAGTTGGCTTAGTTGTTCACTTGATTTGGGCCAATTACCTTCTTATGCGACGACAAAGTAGGGCTCTTTGCCAGCACGTTCAAAAATCCCAGTTGTCTGTGAAGGGGTCCCAGAAGGGGTCCCATAACCCGTCGCAGCTCTGCCCTCCCCTTTGCCCCTTTCAGATCTGCAGGTCGCGTTTGGAGTCCATGGTTCTGAGGTTAGGGTTCATCACAAGGTTCTTGATTCGAAATAGTATTTCGGCTAGTCCTGGCTTTCAAAATGTGTCTCGCTGCGAGGCTGTTGTTGCTCTGCTTCAAGGGGGAGAGCGGGTGTGCACCAGGTACTTCGGAGTCCTCCTCTTCGCGCAAGCAGTACACCCAGGAGCATTTTCCAGAAAGCCAGCACCTCAGGGAGGTCGACCCTCTGTCTGTAAGAACCGCCGTGTTATCCGTCGGCTCTCCTGTTAGCACCTCTATACCCCCCCAACGTTGCACCAGGTTGTTGGAATGAAATTATTGCGCCCGGCTGTCCAGGAGCAGGATAAGGAAGGAATGTCGGTTACAGTGCAAGAAGGTAGCTAGGGTGGCCGTAGCTAACTGGGAAGATGCTTGGCCAAGCGCATGTGGATGCGACAGGTTTTTCTTGGGGTAACGGGAAGGCTGACTGAAGGCCCAGCTGGTGCTAATTGAGTAGGGACTGTCCCATCAAGTATCGTTTAGCGCTTTGGTTTCAAAGACAGTGCGAAGGGTCCAACCTGAGAAGTGCCAACTGAGAAGGCAGGATGCTGAGCTGAACCCAATGGCCTGCTTATAAGACGTCCCTCTGACCGCGGTCGCGTTCTTCTTGGCTGGGGCAGCTGACATCTACAATGCAGAAATTATTGTGGGCAACAATGGCGTATCTGATTGTCTCAAAAATGTCTTGAAGAATTCTGAGTCCTTTCAACCTCCGATTGCACAATGGCAGCAAAGAGAGTAGGATTCTTCATGATTCCAGTTTCATTGAAAAGATCAAATCGGTGTCAATGATTGGGGGCTCCATGTTGTATCTGAATGCGAGGTATGGTTGAGAAGACGGTAGAACTGGCTGTTGTATTCCCATAAGCTTGCTTGGAAGGAGAGGTTGGCAAGTTCCAGATTAGCGCCGTTGACCATGTACTTGGGAAAGTAGTGATTCGCCAAGCCAGTGATGTGGGAAGGCGCCGGAGGACAGCCGGTGGCGCCCCATGGGGCACCCAGAGGTGTGCTTCGGGATGGGGCGATAGGCCTGTTGTATCTTCCCCCCAGGTTGGAGACCCTTATCTTGGGCGTTCTGATGAGGAATGTGCTGAAGGCATGGCTGAGGTCTTGGTTGGTGATAGGGTACTCTATAGGCGGCAGTCAATTGCCACCTGTCTGTGAAAATGACCACTTCGTAGATGGCGATTTGCTTCAAGATTTCCTCGCAGTATTCTTCCAGGTGGTTGCTCACTGAGGAGACAAAGTTCGTTACCACTTTGGTACCTCAGTTGAGGCTGCAGAACTCCTCAAACCCCTTGGCTTTGCCTCAATGGACTACGTTTTGGACATTCTCGAAGAGCACGTTGAAGGAGGTTGAGGAAGTCAAATAGGCAAGGTTGATTTGAATGATGCCAAGAATGCAAACAAAGGCGGCATTGATGTTGGCCATGTCTATGTGGGTTAGAGTAGGCTAATGGGGGGCTCCAGATCAAGAGTCAGCGGTTGTTCCGCTTGCTCCCAGACCAGATCTGCTCACGCCCCCAGTCGCACCAAAGCTGGCGCTTGCTTCAAGTCCATCTCCAGATATTCTGGTAACCAAGTATCTTGTTGCTGCCCAGGTTCCCAGTAGATCCTCGATGGCCCTCAACAGTCCTGACTAGAATCACTTTATCTTTGGGCATTGTCTTGACAAGTCGCTTACAAATGAAGGTAGGCGGAGGTGAGGACGAAACAGAGTGGTGCTACCATTTGATGAACCAACTTAAATTGACGCTCTATGACAGGAAGGGGAATTTGGAGTAAAACAAGTAAAGATGAGTTGGCTAGAGGCGCGCCAATCAAGGAGGAACAGGAGGGTTTGTGAAGTCGTCTAGGGGACGAAGGAATCAGAGCATTTTCAGGAGGGAAGTGTAGGTATGATCGCAAGGAAAGAGTCTGACTTCGGACCAGAGGTCCGTCTGTCGTTGATATGTACAATGTAGATGGCAATTACAGGGAAGCGCCGAAATTCCCTCACTCAGAGGAGAGTCATACTGGGGTGTGAGATTAGTGGGTTCCATGAAGTCCGAAGATGGCCTGGGACCAAAGATGGTTCTGGCCGTCAATTATCTCACTACTGCTTGCTCCCATACTCCAGGAGAATTCCACCAACGAATCCCACATTATAAATGGAGGAAACCAAGATACAAATAAGCCAAAAAGGGCCAATTCATCAAACAGGGCCACGCCTAGACTAGACGGTCGATTGTCATGTGCTGGGATTACCATCTACCCTGTTGCGTTGTAAAGCCTGTGGTCGTGTGAAAATGTGGCTTTTACTTGAGTTGTAATGAGGGGGGTTATAGAGTTCATCTCTCTTGCCCTAAGGTTGAGGTGGTACTAAGGTTTTACTGCTTCCTCCTGTGACAATGTCTTGTTCACACCCCAAAGAGACAAAGGGATGACACTTAACATAAACTTAGCATATCAGGACGATGCGTACAAACTCAACAGAAGTGGTGGAGACTAGGCCTGTGGATTGCGTCCGGCTGAGCAGAAGGCCCCTTTGGGTTTGCTGAGTGAGCCACAGTTCCTCGCCTGTTATGGTTGAGGTTGGGGTTGGAGCCGGATCAGGCGGTACAGATGGCATTAGTTTTGGGTGACTATCAAAGAGGGCCGGGCCAGCTTGTTCTCTGAGACAGATTACATTTGCTTCAGTGTCCTTGATGTCTTTTGAGTTTGAGCCCTTGGTTTTCTGCATGCAGACAGCTCGTCCCAGTAGCCGGACTTGAGATACGGGCAAAGATCAGTTTTAAAGGAGTACACATAGGACAGCTCAGTTTTGTGGTTGTATTTGTCAAGCTTGTCCTTAGCGACTTGCGAAGATTCCTGGAGCTACGTTGCGGACACATAGTCAATGAACTGTTGAGGGACCGCACCAACGCAATTGTAGCCAGGGATGGATGCCCAGATAGTAGGGGCAATCTGGTGAAAGACAATCTTGGTGCGTCTGTCAAAGACCTTGAGCATGTGTGCAATCTGGCGAAAAAGATTCCAGTTGAGGGCATTGAGGGGAAGGTGGGCGGCTTTGAGCTCTTCAGAGATGAACATGTCGATGGCATTCTTCAGCTTGAGTGCAAAATGGATCATCGCCAATGTGGAGTCCCACCGTGTGCAGACATCTTGGATGATCTTCAGCTTTTTTGCCAGCAACGCTTCCAGCTGGCCAAAGAGCCAATACTGACGTTGAGGGCTGACGCACTGAGGGCAATGATGTGAAAGTACGGCCAGCCGTGCTGGATGCTTCTAGTTGAGATGTCGAGCTTGTAGGTGTCCAGATTCCAGCCGTGGCCAAAAATCTTCAAAAGGCATACCCAATTAGCAATAACCTTTTGAGGTAGTAAGGTTTCGAACAGAGTGGCAATGCCGGTGATGTTGATGAGGACTTGATCTCTATTCTCTTTAGGGGATCAGCTTGCAGTTAGGGTCTTGGGAATTCGCGTAGTGATCTGCGCCTGTTGGAGCATAATTTCAACAATAACTTTGACATCCTTTTGTTCTTGGGTAAATCAAAGCAGCTACCTTCTTGTGGTTGATTTCTGGTGGCCGGGATTTGTTCACCAGGTTGTAGAAATTCAAGAAAGTCAGGGCATAGCAGCATTAGGTGATGACTGAAGGTACATTGAGGTCTCCTGTAGCTGTGGCATTGATGTGAACCTTGAGGATCAGTAGCGTTCTTGACCGTTTGTTGCCAGTGTGGTCAACATAAGGCTTGAAAACCTTCTTTACTCACTGGATCATTTGTTCCCATTTGCCAATGGCCTGTTAGTGGCAAACTGAGGTGATGTTATCCTGTATGCTGGTCAGTTTGGTGCACGCTTCCCAGAGAGCGGACATGACCTTAGCCTTGCAGCCCGTGACGAGGACTTATAAGCAACCAGCCTTGGCCTATACCACAGAGTTGAGGACATCTGACAGGGCTCGTGCAGTCTATTCAGAATAGATCAGGATGAGAATGATCAGAGAGGAGCAGTAGTCCATGAAGCAGAGGCAGCAGTCTTACAGCTCCCAATGTGGTCTGAATGACAATGGCATTGCAAAGGCATTGAATCTGATCATATCGCAGCAAGGGTGAGGAACCAGGAGAGGATGAAGGAAGCCGTAGATTTGCTTGGGATAGATGAAGCCTTAGTAGTCCAGACAGGTGGTTATATACTCCTGGAATTCCTAGAGCAGGCATGGCCAGTAGTACTTTGCGACGATGTTCTTGCTTGTCTCAGTGTGATGTCGGTGACCGCTATTGGAAATTTAGTAATGGTACCGTTCCACGATGGATCCGCACATCACCTCCCAAACGTAATGTTGCCCAACAATGTAGGGAGAGCCATCATTAAATCTATGCTTGGCAAGGTCGCTGGGGTTTGAGGTCTTGTTTCCCAAGTTAACTAATTGTGCCTCGAAGTCGAGATCGTAATGTGCTGCTGCTTTTTCTGGGTCAATGAAGTAGTTGATAAGTTGGTCAGTTTGTTGGGCCTCAAGATCGGAGATGAGAGGGCATTGACGAGGACCTAAATTTGTTCTTGGCATTTGGCTCGGCTGTCTTTGTCTGGCCAATAAAGTACGAGATAGGTCAAAGTTGAGGGAGACTGGTCAGGCCCCTTACAGTAGTCGCAAGTGGCGTCGGAATGGAGTCATAATCTTTAGTGTGCTAAGCCATCCATCTGCTGAAAGGATTAGATGTCGTGGTTGTTTCAGGGGATCGTCCATTCCAGCACAGTGGGCACTTCGGAGGGAGCTATGGGGATGCTGTTGCTTCCAACCTGATGACAACAGAGAGCAATAAGTCTGGTCCTGCCTCCAAGAGCCCTTCCTGTCTAGAACCCTCCAGCTCCTCACCTCTCCCTGCCTCCTGTTGTATGACCCTAGGCGTCCCCCCTCTCCAAGTCTTGTCATCAACACCCCACCTTCAACACCCACCCATCGAGCCTGCTGCCCCAGAAACCAGGTTGTTGACCTCAACAGTGCAAGGGGATCTCACTTTGCGGAGGCGGTGCTTGTGAGGAGGCAATGGCAGACAGCCGAGATGCCGCAGCCTGAGTCAATGAGGATCCTAGTGAACTGGCTGTTGAAGCAGGCATAGATGACAAAAGGATTGACAATGATGAGTTCAACACAGTCTCAGACAAAGGGAGTGAGGGTAGCTTTATCAACCTTCTTATACTTGCACTATCCACCATTTCTTTTCTTATGCGACAGAATATTAAGGGTCTCTGCTGGCACCTTCGAAAATCCACACCGTTCATGAATGGGTCCCAGGAGGGGTCCCACAGGTCCTCTGGCTGGGTAGCTGTTCCTTGGGCTCCAACTTAGGCTTGAGAGATTTGCAAGGCCCGCTCTGGATTGACCATCATGAGGCCTGATAGATTTGCAACGCCCTCTCTGGATGGACCATCCTGAGGTCAAGGTTGTTCTTGAGATTGTAGATTCCTGATTGATGGACCAATGGGTCCTGACCCTGGGTGTAGCACATCTGTGTCGTGACTTGGGACCTCCGAGGTATTGCTCTGCAGGGGCGGCCCTTGGACAACTAGACAGAGCGAGTGTCGGACTTACCCTTTGGAAGTAGCTGTAGATCAGCAAATCCCAATCCCATATAAATCCTCCCTGTATCCACTAATTATCTACATTACACCTGTAAGTGGCTTAGCGCCCTGCCTGTAGTCTAGCCAGAGGTGGATACCGCATTTGAGAATCATCATCCTTTACCTCTTCTCCTACCCCAAAAGAGACTTTGACCCATCCCCCCCAAAGAAGGAGTCCTGAAGGCAAGAAAACCCCAGTAAACGGTACATGGTTTACCACATTGTAGAACCACTGGTGCTGACGTCCCACCCCCCCCACCCCCAGACAAAAAGGACCCAAAAGTACTTGTGGCGGAACAGGCGAAAGTGAGGATTTCCAGGGCTGCTGGAGGGGACACCCATTCCCCCAGCGGCTTACCAGGGTATCTGTGTAAACTGGGCGGTTGAATACGCAAATGGCGAAATACACTGACCTTCTTCAAAAACCTCCCCCCGGCCTCGGTAGTCATCAGTCAACATGTTGCTTGTTGCCTCAAAGCGTCCTCTGTGCAAATCCTTGTGTACTCAAGATGAATCACATTCGTGGTCCCCGACACGTATGTGAAGCGTCCCAGGGTCCGCAGGTCCTCTGTCCCCCTGCGTGCCGAGCTGGCCACTTCCAGCACAGAATCCTGGTTCTCATACCGGGCCCATGCCGAAATCACCCTATGAGGCCACTTTACGAAGGACAAGCTGACCGTGTTGCTACCCCTCATCATCACCCCAATATACTACGACCTCATACTTGGACACCTCCTTGCCCAACTGCTCTCTGGGCAATGCACGGTCTGACCAAAGAACACTGCCAGGCCAGCCCTTCAGCTCGTACAAGAAGGGCGCACCTGTACCATCCCCATCCAGCCCAACTTAAGGGCCTGGGAGGCTAAGTGCCATACCAAGGAAGCCAGCTGCTACGCAGTTCCAAGCATCAAAGCCAGGGAATTTGAACCACCAATGCTGTCACCGCCCCAATTCCAGCCCACCGAAGGCTCAGAAATCATGAAACTGAACGGCTCTATTTGCACCTGGCATAATAAGCAGTTGGACGAGGTAAAAATGTTGCACTTCTCCCCTCATCTGCAAAGACCTAACCCGATTCGGATCCATGCGACAAAGGATCTCCACAAGGATCTGCATGAGCAGAGGAAGGCCAGACCTGACCTACCCCCCAACAACAAGGGCCAGGGAGGCTTCCTCCACATCGTAATCAAGAAGTACAACCCCACCAGCCTCCACCTGCCAAACAAGGGCCTGCCCCGTGAACGTGGTAACATCAAATTCAAGATCACACTGAAACAAGGAGCCAGATTTATGTTCCCTCCCCTCCAACCAATGACTCAGACCGAACCGGACGAATTCCAAAGCCACATCAATAAGTTTCTTTACAAGGGTTGGATTCATCACTTGCAATCAGCCTGGGGCGCACCCGCTGTATTCTGAAAAAAAGAAAGATGGCAGACTTTGCATGTGCCTCAACTACAGCAGACTCAACAGTGTCAGGAAAGGCGACAAAACCCCTCTCCTAAGCCAGCAGGAGATTTGGGGCAGGGTATCAAAAGCTAAGTACTTCATGGTCATGGACGTCAAGGATGCCTACCATCGAATCCGCATCACGGACAACCAAATCAACAAAACCGCCTATCTGATCATGCGCTACGGCCACTTTGGATATGTTGTCATGCTGTTTTGCCTCACCAATGCACCTGCGGCGTTTGGACAAGTAATTAATCACTACTTTGGCCACCTCTACAACCCCAGCGTCATCTCATACCTCAATGATATCCTCATATACTCCCAAGTCAAGAAGGACCACATGAAACATGTCTACAAGGTCCTCCGTATCCTTGCCGAGAAACGGCTCAGCATCACGCCCAGATGGTGCTACCCCTGTTGCGCTTTCAGTGAGTCACTGTACCGTTTCAATGGACGGACTACGAGGAATAAACCCAACAAAGCCAGCCTATGTGTTCTCTGACCCATCAGACTTTGCCATTGGAGGGTGGGTATCCCAAGCGGCCACCAGATTTGACTGAATTCCTTCACAGTTGCCCACCGCCATGAAAGGCCAGATCAACCTTTTCCAACTCCGACCCATTAGCTTCTTTAGCCAAAAGATACAACCAGCGGAACTAAACTTACCTGTTCCCAAGAAGGAGCTTCAAGCCCTTATCAAGATCCTAGAAGCAAAGCAGAATCAACTGATTGACCACAGGTTCACGGCGTTAATTGACCATAAGTTCCTGATATACCTTAACACCCAACCAAAGCTGAGGTGATGGCTATCCAGATGGATAAAGTCCATGCAAAGTTTCGATTGCATCATAGAGTGCCCCCTGGGGCAGTACACCACCGTTACAGACCTGCTCGCATGCGTGCCACAGTACATCCCGCGCTGCATCTTGTACCTAAAACGCCTCAACAACATCACGCACAGCGTCCTGTAGGGAATAACCTCCAGGCAGTTCACTGTTGTGCAGGTTAAGCCCCTTAAGGTGCCTAATGACACAGCCACCTTGAAGAACGCTGCATCTGCCGTTGAGCTTTGCAAGAACCTTGAAACCAACAGGTATGCGCTGAACATCAATGCGCAACTCAACGCATCCACCCTGGCTACGCGCACGGCTCAGACCTGAAGACACATGTATTCCGCAAGGGCTTTCCCTTCTACAAGGACCGACTCTACCTCCCCAAGGCCATTGTGACCTGACGTCCTGGCAAGCTATCACGATCGAGTTATTGAGGGCAGGAACTAAATTGCGGCTAAGATGGCAGTGGAGTGGTATTGGCCGGGGATGTACAAGAAGATTGGTGACTACTTGTCTAGCTGCCCTGACTACTATTGGTCCAAGGTCCAAAGCGCCGCTACAGGTTCCTCACATCACTTCCTATTTCGGAGGAGTGTTCGAATATGGTTGGGTTTGATGAGTTCGCATGCTCCATATCTGATGGCCTTATGGTGAAGGACTTTGCTGTTGCATGTGCTTCATTGACCACATAAGCTCCCGCCCTATCCTTGTCTGCTCGTTCCAGAAGACACCAGCTGAGCCATTTGCAAGCTTCTACGACTCCCGTGTCTACACTGAAGTCGACCAGCACCACATCTTCCTAACAGACTGCAACCCGCAAAGCATCTGGGACTTCTGGGAAGACTTCACCAAAATGGCCGGCATCAGGAGCTCAGTTGCAATGGCACACCATCAACAAACGGACAGAGATAAGAACGGATGATCCAGACAAAGCCAATTGCGCCAACCTTGACCGCAATGTTGCCGACCAAGAAACAAACAGGAAACTTTTTGCGTAGGAGATGGGGGAATGTACAGGATTGCTACACCGGCGTCTTCAGCGTTGGCCTTGCCCACATAAAGTACAAGGTTGGGAACAGCGTCACGCTAAACCATGACGGAATCAACTAACCCCCAAGGCCCACCCTACACTGCAAGTCCCTGCCAAGTCGAACGGGCCCACCGCATACCACGAGGGCACATCCCTCCTCATTCCTGAACCAGGGCAAATCCCTGGCAAGAACAAATGGTACGTCAAGCGTCTCGTCAACCAACGGGAGAAGGGCAGACATATGAAGAATGGGAAGCACAGTCGAGAATACAAAGTTAAACGGATGGGCTGGCCTGACAATGCAACTACCTTGCAACCTCTCAGAACAATCAAGCACACCACCGCCTATGGTGATGGGTTAGCATGTACCATTTCCAGGTCGGTTGGTAACCCCCATGTCTCCATACCCCAAAGTTACGGAAAAATCTTACCATACAAGGGTTTCGAGGTTCGCGCTGGCCTCCTTGAAGAGGGTTGGGGAGCCTAGCTCCGCCTCACATGTAGGGTCTGGGAGTTCTTCTCTGCCTCTATTCAGGCCAGCTTTGAGGCATAAGCCACCCCTGCAGTGGTCAATGCCTATTGCAGCAGGTCAGGTGTCCCCTACGTATTGCCTACCCACGTCACAGGCAGGAACTTTTGAAGGATCAGGAGCAAGGTACTACTCTGGTGGTCCCCTGAACCCCAAGTGTCAGGAGCAATATGCTTGGCTTGCAAGAGGGTTGGGGAGTGCAGCTCGACCTCTATACAGGCATGGTTGGGGCATGGCCTTCTGGGCTGTCCAAAGCCATTTGCCTGCTTGCCGGGTGTACAGGCTTTGCCTACCTGCATCACAGGGACTTTCAGAGTGTTGGGAGCTGGGTGCCTAGCTCGTGGTCGCCTGAACCCCAAGCGTAGGGAGCTATGTACTTGGCTTGGGAGAGGGTCAGGGAGCGTGGCTCCGCCTGTATAAGGGCAGGGTCAGACCATGGCTAGCTGCGCTGTCAAAGCCATTTGCCTGCTGGTCCGCTGTAGCGGTATTGCCTACCCACGGCTACGGGACCTCAGATGAGGTCTCCGGATCCCTAAGCGTTTGGGGTTTTGTACTTGGCTTGGACGAGCATAGGGAGCCTCTTGCTTGGTTCTAGAACCAGTCGCATGCCAGCTGGGAAGACTCCTGTTGGTAAGAAGGACTACGGTAACAACAGCTTGAGGTAATGATTGCTAATTTTAAGCATCCTCCCCGAATCGCACCTCACTGCCCATCAGATATGCAAACTTACAAGCGACTAAGTACTGGAGACGCACAAGGATGAGAATCACCCCATGCTCTGTTAGTCTGCCCCTCTACACCTGGGGATGTGCCATAGCAGATGCCTTTTCTACCAGCTCGCGTCACAGATGGTCACTCTTGTAAAATTTCCACCTCTACCTGCTACTTGGGACAGTTGTGCCACTCAGTCCAGATCTAAGAGGCTGACATAGTGTGCATCGGCGCCTTGACTTGGGAGCGCTTTGGTATTACTTTACAGGGGTGGCCCTTGGACAAGTGGCCGGAGCCAGTGTCAGACTTACCATATAAAAGTCCTGATGTGTCGTGTTGTAGATCGGCTAAGCCTGATCTCATATACATTACTCTGTATCCTCTCATTATCCTTTTTGCGGCTTAGAGCCCTCCCTTCAGGCTATTTAGCAGTGGCAACAGCAAAAGGGAATCATCATCATCCTCTACCTCTGCTCATACCCCAAAGGAGACTTACTCTGCTCATACCCCAAAGGAGACTTTGACGCTTCCCCCCCGAAAAAAGGAACCCTGAAGCATAGAAGACCCAGTAAACACTAAAATATTTACTAAATTGGGAAAGTGCATCATGAGAGAGCTGCTTTAGCTCTACTTCTAAGGAGTGAGCGGCGGTGTACCAGGTACTACTTCACGGAGCTCCTCTTCCGCGAGCAGTGCCTCCACATGCATTTCCCTGAGGGCTGCCAGCAAGATAGGTTATGCTGCCGCAGGCCTAGGAGTTGCTGCGTCCTCTGCTGGCATATGCCTGCATGCCTACATACCCCCCGAACAGTTTGGTGGGCTGTTGAAACAGGACGATTGCACTGGGCTGCCCCGGGAAGCGTCAGGAACCAATACTGAGTTAGAAACTAGGAATGGGTTGCCGAAGCTAGCCAGGAAATGGCTTGGTCCTGCATAAGTGGAAGCCAGACGCCTAGTGCGCAGGAATGGAAATGCTGGTTGAGGTCCTGGCTGATGCCAACCCTGCAAATACTGTGCCATTGCCTATGCGCTGGCACCGTTGCTTTGTGGCTGGTCTGAGGGCACTCTATGAAGGATGTTGCTTGTGAGGGAAGAACACGGAGCTCAACCAAGGCGTCAGCATCTTTAGCTTCACTCTCTAGGTGCTCACATTCTTCTTCGCTGGGGACCTTAAGGTCTACTTGACTGAAGCTCTTGGGGGCGTTAAGAGTGCAGCTGATTGTCTCATAGATATCCTGAGTGATCCTTAGTTATTTCAGGGTTGTCTGGTTCTGCACAATCGATGTGACCATAGCGGCTCCAATGGTGGGATTCCGTATGATTGTGGCTTTGTAGTAGTTGATCGAATCCCAGTCCGTAATCCAGGGCTCTCTGTTGTACTGATCTGAGAGGCTGGCCTGATTGAGGAGCTGATGATACTGGCTGTTGTATCCTTAAAGCCTGGCTCTAAAGGCTAGGTTGGCAAGCTCGTGTTTGAGGCTGTCAACGACATTCTTGGGAAAGTAGTGGTTTGTCAAGATGGTGATGTGGATGTGCGGTGGAGGGTAACCGGCGGGGGGCCAACGTTTACCTGGAGGTGCACTGGTAGTGTTGGATGCTGAGTAAAGTTGACTCAGCCAAGTCGCCGAGTTGAGTCAGCCCGAGTCAAGTCTAGTAGACGTTTTTTGCTGACTCGGCCACCGCCCAGTCGAGTCCAGTCGAGGGTCCCTCGAACTTGACTCTTTTGGCGACTCGGCCCTCTTCCAGCACCTTTGCCACTCTCACAAATTACGCGCCTCCTCGGCCTGTTTGTGTACATACCAAGGGGATCTTCTCAACACAAAGCCGTTATTCTGCAAGCAGCTCCGAGAGTACCCCTCCTGCCAACCAAGCATGACAAGCAAACATAAAGACACAAAAAAAAAATCAAGAATGTACTCCTCACTCTTCCTCCACGCCTTGTTCCATGTCTACCCATCTGTCATCAATCCTCCTCCTGGACTGCGACAACAACTTCCCCACTTGACGGCGAGCTCTCAGCTGCATCCCTCTCCCAGAGCCATGCTCGGCACCTCATGAGCTCCTGAACTGTGAACGAGGACGGGCAGCCCGGTAGTCAGTGACAATGGCGCAGCCGCTAGAAAACCCCGCTCGACCGCGGCACAGGATGCTTGGACAGTAAGATAGTCTCAAGCCATCATCCCAAGGATTGGTTACAGGCTTGAGGCACCCTGTTGTGGAATCAGTCGGGGCAAGGCAGTCAAAAACTTGCAAATCGTAAGAGGCCACCGTGACCCCGCTCCTCCTCCCCGACCCTACGTCCTCTTGCCCAGTCCCTTAGGGACCAGCCCGGTGTACCTTCCAGTACGCAAGAACCAACTATGTAGTCTCCCCATCAGGATCCAGGATCAGGAGTGAGATGTACTTGGTGAGCTCATCGCCTTCAGTCATGGAGCCATCCACACGCCTCTTCCTTAAGATGTCCGAATAGACGTTTGCGTTCGACTTGCTGCCCGGCCTTGAAAAAGATCCCGCAAGGGTCTACAAGCCATAAGAGGACTCTGTGGGGGAGGAGCCTGACAAGGAGGAAACGTCAGCGTCTGGGCGCGCCACCCAGAGCTATTCGCTGTATCTCGCGGCATACTTATCAAAAACAGCATGAGCCTGGCGCGTCGCCTTGCCTTTCCACATGTCTTCCCACTGGAGCTAGTCCCAGTAGGCGGTCTTGAGATACGGGCAAAGAACACTTGCGACAGAGTACGCAGGGGACAGCTCGGTCTTGTGATAGTATTCCTGGAATTTGTCCTTTGCGCCTTGCGCAGCATCCTGGAGCTCCTTAGCGGATGCATGGTCAATGATCTCTTGAAGGACTGCACCGACGCGGTTGTAGTCGGGGATGGACGCCCAGATTGTAGGGACCAGGTGGGAGACAATCATGGTGCACCTGTTGGAGACCTTCAGCATATGCGCAATCTCGGCGAGAAGATTTCAGTCGAGGGCGTCAAGGGCGAGGTGGGCGGCTTCGGGCTCTTCGGAGATCAACATGTTGATGGCAGGCAGCCTTCAGCTTAAGTGCGCGACGAATCATCGCCAACGTGGAGTTCCACCATGTGCCGATATCTTTGATGATCCTCAGCGTTTTTGCCAGCAACGCTTCAAGCTGGGCAAAAAACTGACAATGAGGGCTGACGCGGACAAATCAATCATACAAGAGTGTGGCGCTGATGAGACAATGAAGAAAAGTTTCGGCCACAGGGCTGCTTTGACATGACCGGGTGAAAGGGAAGGGCCGTTCAGCGCCTTGATATTAGAGGTACGCCTTACCTTGTAAATGACCTGCGCCGGATAGCGCGTGCCATCAAGGATTGAAGCATCCACATTCGAGTCAGAGTGCGAGTCCTTCATGAACAGGAGGGCATCCTGGAAGCAGAGATTGAGTACATGTGCAAAACAGCAGATAAAGGCTCAGCCACGTTGAAGTCAGTAACTTGAAGGAAGATGCGGCGCTTGATGGCTGCCATCAGGGTGCTGTTGTTCAAGGTGTTGTTGCCTGCGAAGCTCACGACCTAGGGACGGGACGTTTGTGTGGTGGGGGGGGAGGCGAGGTGTCAGACATCTGAGTTCAACGAGACCTGTGATTGCTGCGAACACATCAAGTTTGTTCTCCCTCCGCAGCTACCCGTACCAACCTTGTCAGAAATTTGGAGGCACTGCAGGGCAGAGGTGACAACGAGGACAACGTTCTTGCCACTGTGCAATCCAGGGAGTTCGGTGAAGTCGAGAAGACCAGAGTGCATATCCCAGTTCTTGTTGATGTAGTGGTCAACAAGACCGTGGAAGGCCAGATTGTGTGGCAAAGTCCAGGCGTCTGGAGAGAAGGCGCTATTGCCCGGGGCCTCCTAGAATGGATGGGAATTGGCAATTCAGCATACCACCCACTAGTTGAAGTCCCCACTTTCCCCAACCCCTCAACACAACTCCGCCACCTGTCCCACCCAAACCGCCCCCCTTACCCTCAGAGTCTTCCCCAGCACCTTCAGAAACTCAGCATGCATGCGGCGGAGATTGCCGCGGATGAAGGTGCTGTTCGGGATGACGACATCTATTCTGAGCATTCAGAGCAGAAGTCCGAATGAGGGTTGCTCAACAGAACGCAGCGCAAGGTTCTCCGCCACAATCCACTCTCTCAGCAGGCGGCAAAGTGCGGCAGCTGTGTAGGCAGGGATCGGTTGAACGCCGCCCCAGATGGCGTAGTTGAGGATGGATAGGACGACAGGAGCAGCACCATTCCACTTGTTGGACTGCTCCTTTCTCAGGTGTTTGTTGAGCAAATGTGGGTCCTTTGATGGCCGCATCCCTGGGAGCGATGAATTTTATCCTGTAAGGGAGCGGGATGGGGTTGAGCTGTGTCAATCATTTTGGCCTGCAGCAGTCCTGCGGGCAAGTGGTACCAGGGTACTGGGTCCAGTGGGGGAGTCTGAAGGCGGAGTCGAGTCGAGTCGAGTCGAGTCAGACACCCAACTCGACTCTGGACTCGCCCAGGCTGACTCCGGCGTCACCGAGTCCAGTCGAGTCAGGGTTTGACTCAACTCGACTGGACTTGCCTGCAACCGTATGCACCAGCAGACAAAGCAAAGAGAGCTGTGTCGTAGATGGCAATGTGCTTCAGGTTTTTTCTGCAGTATTCCTCCACGTAGTCATTCACAGAGGAGAAGAAGCCTGCTACAACTTAGATGCTTTGGTCAAGGCCGTCGTACTTCTTGACAACCTTGGCTTTGCTGGAACAGATCTGCTTACGAGGGTTTTTGAAAAGAAGGGGTGAACTTGATTGAGGAGGCCAACCGGGCGAGGTTGATCGGGACGTTGCCAAGGTTGCCGGAGAAGGCGGTGTTGATGTTGGCCAAATGGGGTATTGCTGACTGAGCTGTTGTTCCATGTTCAGGGGCAGCAGTTAACCCACCTGTTCCTGAGCCAGCTCCACCAATGCCCCCAGCGGCTCAAAAACCGACATCTGTTCCCTGTCCAACTCCAGAAATGTTAGTAACCGAGCAGCTTCTTGAAGGCACGGTTCCGAATAGATCCTTGATCCCTTGATGGTCAGTGGTGGTTCCAACGCTTTGTGCTACACCTTAGGGTCTTGCCTTGACTGACAATATACTTCTGAGCGGATGTGAGGAGGGGACAAATTAGTGCTACCTTGTGATGAACTGACATATATTGGCTGTCTATGAAGGGGAAGCAAATTTGGAGGAAAATGCTTAATTGGGTGCTCAAGGGGAAGCTGCAACGCTAGATCTGAAGAAGGGTCTCTGGAGGTGTCAAAGAAGGTGGAGGGAACATAGGAGTCCCGGAAGGACATGCAGGTGCGATTGAGGGGAAAGAGTCTGAGTAACGAACACAGGTTGCTCCAACCTCGCTATGTATAATGGAGATTGGGATTCTAAGGAGCCTCTGGGAATCATCCACTCAGAGGTAAGTCATAAAGGGGTCCGAATCCGCGCCACATGTAAAGTCTGAGAAATGGACGGGGAACTAAGACGGTTCCTGCGGTTGGCTCTCTCACGACGGGCGTGTTCTCATACTCTGAAATAGTAGCACTATCGAGTCCCACACTAGGAAGGAAGGGAAAAAAGGATCCAAACAACTCGAAAAGGGGGGCTATTCATCACATAACAGAGACAGTGATGTTGGCGTAGTCCTCCCCATTGAGGGTAAGTGTGGGGGCAGCCATGAGGACGAGGAGTGCAGATGGGAGGAGCTACCGTTGTCGTTGTTGCCAGTAGGCCATGATGGTGTCTGTTGGTCCTTACGCACTGCGCTACACAGGAGGGTCTTGTCTTGAAGAGGTTGATTTACCAAGGAGAAAAAACATCTGAGGTGGTGCTACCATGCAATAAAGTGTCACTATCTTCAACCACAGGAGCACATCGAAGCTTCAACACATGACAGTGGCGGACAGAAATGTTGATGTGATTTGGGGGGAAGAGGGATGTCGACCCCAAGTAGGTTCACATCACAGTCTATAGTGGATGGCACATAGGCCAGAAATTACTCTTGTTCCAGAATCTTCCCTCCAGGTCGCAACCCAATTGGTCAAGACACCCGAAATGGAAGGGCACACGTCGAAGCTAGTCCCTCGAACATCACAAGGCCACCCCTCCCAAAATCGAAGAGATCGAAACAACCCGAAACACCCAAATGATCCACGCATTTCAAGTCCGCCCAAGCCCAACACCCATAAATTGGCGAAGTCCGAATCCGCCCCCGATGAGCTGCAAATAAATCCCAACACTAAACTAGATGTAAAATGATGATGCATAGGCGCTAGGAGACTCCCTTCTTCACACAGTGCCAGCTTGCTTCGACCTCAACAAGACCATCTACGTCTTCTCTGACGTGTCCGATTTTGCGATTGGAGGCTGGGTCACTCAAGTTGCCAAAGAAGATGACATCGTTCTGACGCTGCTCCCTCACACCATCCAGGGCCTCACATACCTTTCCCGCCTGTGTCTGGTCTCCTTCTTGCGCAAGATGAAGCCGGCCGAGCTCAACTACCCGGTTCACAAGAAGGAACTTCTAGCTCTGGTCAAACATCTTAAGGCCAACCGTCATGAGCTCATCTGGGTTCCCCTACGCGTGGTCACCGACCACTGTTTGCTTATCTACTTTAATACGCAACTGAAGTTGACTAGCCTCCAGGCTAGATGGTTTGAGGAGCTGCAGCATTTTGACTTCAAACCCTCCCAAATTTACGATAAGCAATAGCCAAAATTATCACCCGAGACCTTTCTCATAAACCTTTCTCACGCGATCTCAAAACTTGGGCCGAAACCGATTTATGATGTGCGCCTAAGTCCTCGGGATCTTCACATATAATGCTTCCATATTTGATTCCGACTCTCTGACTGGACTCTATGCCCCGTTCCCGTCCACAAGAGATCGGAAATTTTGGCCAAGGGGCGGCCCTCTCGCGTTTGATGTTTTTGCCTCCCTATCGCTCCCTTTTGTCCACCCTCGCCGGCCCTTTACCACTTAAGTTTCTCTGATGGGATGATGGGAATGTGGTCAGGTGGGAGGGGGAAGGAAGGAGGGCGGGAGGAGAACCGGAATAGAATAAGAGTGAGGGGAGCACAAGCGAATGAACCAGCAACGTAAGGAAGGAATGCTAAAGGGAGGATGTGATGGCTGAGGGGAGGCCAGGGGGGAGAGGAGGAGGGGCGGTGTCAGCGGGTTGACCTCAGCAACTGTTTGCGCAGTTCGCCGCCGCGCGGTCAAATCCTGGTGTGCGCGCAGCTCGGAAAACACTGGGGGTAATTAACACCCCAGCACAACCCAAGACTGGCGCAGCTTGCAGGTCCACGGACTCGAGTGTAGTGCAGTGACGGGAGAAAGAAGATCACTCACTCCTCCGATCCCGGGCCCTCAGAGGATTGTGAGACAGCGGGCGCGGGTTGGCGGGACATCGGCATGGACGAGAAGGACCTCGGAAACCAATACAACCACCACCCAAAACCATATGTATTTCTTCGCTTCCAGCTTCCTCCAACGGAATGTGTTTCAGATGTTTTTTTTCACAGTGCAGACTGTTCCCACTCTGCAATTGTATTTCAGACTTTGTCATTCCGCGGAGATGGCTTTCAAGTATTGTCACGCCGCGGACAAACAATCCCGCATGGCTTGTACATCTTGAGGATGAAGTGGCAGTTGCGCAGCGCCTTGCACACGGCAGTGAGGAACACTGCCTCGCCGTAGGTGAACCGGAGATGGATGTCTGAGTCGTCGAAAGTTGTGCGGTGTTGGTAAGTGGAGGGCGTGGTGGGAGTTTATCTGTCGATCCTGACTATGTAGACAAGCTTCCCCCTTCCCTTCTCCCTTCGATGCAATGTAAATACACATGTATACGCACGTGATCGAACCCAATATCCTTTCCAAAACGCCTGCAGCCGTGCCGCGGCGCTGTGCCGCGTTCGAACCTTGTCGGCGCGGATCCGGCGCGCGACAAAGCGCCGCCAAGCTTTCTGGAGCACATAGGCGGCCCGGATGGTGTACAGCTCCGACCTATATCATAAGAGGTTTCATGAAGCGGAGCGAGGGGCGAGGTTAGCGAAGGGTGTGCAAATCGGCATAACGCCATCCTTCTCCGGACTTACCTGTGCTCGGCAACGGACTTGCCCAGACGCTGCAGTCTGTGTCGGAGTTCTGGGCGAAGGAGCTGTCGCAGATAGTAACCTACCACAGCGAGGAGTCAGGAAAATTTAGTGAGATAGCGCGAGAGGCGGGGAATACTTCGAAATAGTCATGCTATAGAACCGACCTCGGTAAACCCTTTGAATGACGGTTGCCGCTTCGTGCCTCTGCAAGTTCGGAAACGAGTTATTACCACGGACGTTCTTAGGTTGGGAGGGGGGTCGTTAAATCTATCTCATCACTGCATTACCTGGCGTAGACGCTTGATCTCGGTCATCCTGAGGTGCAATGGCCTCCACCATCGGGTGATTTTTATAACAGCCCGAATAATATCTGGGCGAGGATCAGGGCATTAGATAATATTTTAAGCGGATTTACGCTTCAGAGGCACCCCGCACCGGCCCGCGTCAACTTACCCTCGATCCTTGCGTTGTAGCGTGTCGCGATTGGGGAGTTGCGGAACACAGACCAGTTCCGCCACTTCCTCTGAATTACTGTTGCGCTTCGGTGGAGCTCTGGGATAGGCTGCTGGTACATGCAGCCTGCGGATTGCATAGAAGACAGCGGAGAGGGTGTGGATGTAAAGAGGGCGGGACGACGCTGTCTGTCTGAACTGCAGAGTTACAAAACAAACGTGTTCGCTGCAGAAGAAACACTTACGAAGAAGCGCGACCCATATGAACATCCTTCGCCGCCAGAACTTCTGAATCAAGGCCGCAGCCGAATGTTTCCTCGCACGAATCAGCCGCAGCTTGCGACGGGCCACACTCTGGATAAGGGTGGCGGCCGCATACTGCTCTTCGCGAATTTGATTACGCAAAGACCGTCCCCGGTACCGTCGCCATACTAACAAGCAGATGGGAACATACTTGGTTAGAGAAAAACAGTAGCCTCTTTCGACATAGTACCGGCCACGATCACGCGACGAGATAAAGTCGATAGCTTCGAAGGGGGCCATTGAGCTCTCACCTCGCTGAATACGAGTGCAGGCAAGCGACTTGCGGTAGATTGATGGCGGGAACTGCGAGAAGCATTTTTGGCCTTCGGGAACAAGCGATGCGCGAAAGTAGTTTTTCTCCATCGCCTGCGCGAGTTCGACAAACGTAATCGTGTCAGTAACCAGCTGCAACGATACATGGGCACTTCGGCCGCTGCCCGAGATGTATAAAAGTCCACCATATGCAGGTTATCCTCCTCCTCCGCGTTTCCTACGCCATCTCCTCGGTCCATCCCATCAACAATTGGTAGCGAATCTATCCCCTTCGAGGAACGTTGATGGAGGATGGCGTCGCAGGGTTGAGCTATAATGGAGTAAGAAAAGGGCCTATCGCCGAAGTTTACCCGAACTTGGGTTCTTTCCGCGTATTCCGATTGCGCCTCGACGACTGCTCCAGGGATATGCGCGATGCGCAAATTTAGTGTCTGAAGATCCAATAAAATCCAGACGTACAGTTGCGAGATTACCTTTTAGAGAGAACATGGCAAGCAAATGACACCCGCATATTCTCATTCTGAGTAGCCAAGTGCAGATGGCCGCAATAAATCTATTGGACTTGTTCGCGCATTGCGACGTCAATCAAAGGGCTTACCTTTGTTTACCGGCGACGACATCGTCAAATACAACAGAACCATGCCCGAAGGCAACCGGCTGTGTCTTGTTATCGACGACTAGGGAGATGGATCCGTGGAAGAGGTCGACAAGCAGCCCCCAAGTTCGAAACCCCATGAAAAAGAGAGGATCCTGCGGGTCATCGATATACCTGGATAGCTAGTTAGCTTACGTCATTGCAGGTTGTCATCTAGGTCAATGAATGTTGCATAGAGGGAAGTTGGGTCGTACCGATAGGACTCGCCATTGTAAAGGACTGATCCGTCCGAGCCGAATCCAAAGCTAAACTCGTCCTGGCCTGGGTATCGAGTGTGATCATTTTGGTCCGTAGAGTTGCTCACAGAAAACCCTGGATGGATAGGAAGGTGGCCATAATGTCAGTCGCGTCCTTTCCAACTCGCCAACGACTCCGTAATATCTCCGAAATGTCACGTTCCCTACCGGCCCTCCAGGCAGCATTGTCAGGTGTCGAGAATTCTAAGTAAAAGCGGTGTTCTTTCTCGAGTCTTTTATTCAACTGCTTCACTATGTCAACTGCAAGCCTGCCATCGATCAGGTTCGATTCTTCCCCTCCCGGACCCACGTCGTAACCAAGTGCTACGAGTCGCCGGCGCAGGATGCTTGGTCCGTACAGCGGGTGGGCGAGGACAGTGGCTTGCAGCTGGTGCGAGGGGTGAATAGCATCGACGAGGCGGGCAAGTATTTGCACGTAAGAAAGGGCCGCGGCGTCCGCTGCATCCGCGTTTAGACGGAGCTGGGCAAAGGTTTGAGCCACGATGTTTTTGATCATCGGTCGCGCCATCAGGCGCGCCGACCATGGACCGGCAGTCGAGTATGCACAAGCCCATTCCTGGGGAGGGAGCACCGGCGGTGGTGTCGCCTCCGGGAAAGGATCTGACCGTGATTGGTGGGGTAGGTGGAGCTCGAGGCGGTTTGGATGGACGGTCGCTCTAGCCGGAACGCGAGGAGCGACGAGGTATATCTTTTGGTAAAAATGTCAGGTTATCGGCTCGACTCGACATATTATTTGAAGGCAGCCTATAGGCCGGGGAACTTGAAGCACTATTAAACCCCACTCCATGCATCTTTTTGCAAAGGTTCACCGTTAGAATCTAGAACGCACCTTTCGATTGAAATAGAGAGGAATGTCGTCGCTGTTGCAGAGCCCCCAGTTTATTCCGTCCCTGCAAAGTCGTGCCCAATTGTTTCGTTCAAAAGCCTCGAGTGATTCCAGTGTAGAGTCCGCTATCATGTCACCAAATCTACACAGCATCCCGGGACTTTGGAGAAGCGGTCAGGTCTCTGTCCATATTGTCCTCAAGAATCACGAACCTCGGCCGCCGCTCTCATTATCTGGACGCGCACCCCGCTTGAAAGAGAAGCTGCATCTCTTTCTT
This sequence comes from Blyttiomyces helicus, assembly GCA_003614705.1. NCBI lineage: Eukaryota > Fungi > Chytridiomycota > Chytridiomycetes > Blyttiomyces > Blyttiomyces helicus. The sequence goes on along the minus strand of KZ993859.1, from coordinate 1,590 downwards.
TGACGCAAGCCTTCTCTTCCATATGAACTGTGAAAACTCGTCTCGATGCTGCTGCAGCGAAAGAGAAAGCTCTGCGCTATTCGAACCACGGTCATTTTCACGGCAAGGGCCACTTTTTAACGACTAATGTTCCCCAGCCACACACCTTTTTCATCAGTGATCCTCATCATGACTCTTGATCGAAGCAGCTGCTTTCGAACGCTCAGGTTAATAATCGCTACGACGGCCTCCATGCCTAAGATTTCCATCTCGTCCTCCTGCTTCGATGCGTTCGTCATACGCTATGCAGGTGTATGAAGATGATATGAGTATACAATGCAGAGAACATTTTCGCGACACCGTGTGTATAGGTGTATAAAGCTTTCAAATCAAATGGTCATAAATACTCCACCTTGAGCTCAACGAGGTCCTGGTTCCCTCTCAGGCCAGACTCTTTCTGTTGTTGCTTCGACAGGCTTTGCAGCTGCAAGCATATCTGGAGGAATAGAACGGCGAACAAGGAGGCAGAGTGAGACCACAGTCGGCGAAAACGATCCGCTTACTGAGCCCAAAGAGATACAGCACACTGACCAGCTCCCACTGACCTCTTTAATGGTTTGGAGCTCTCGAGCACCAGAAAAACGATCGACACCAAGGCCTCGTGTCCTGAAGAAGGCGGACAAAAGTGAATTTTCGCGGACCCGCGACGGAGCACCGAAGGAGAGGTCAGCTCACGTACTTTTGGGTTGCTCTCGCCTCCATTTTTGACGCGTCTTCTGACGAAAAGAAAGAAGGCGAGGGGGGAAGGTTCTAGAGTCCAGGAAGGTTAGAGGTTCGTAGTCCTATCCTGGGGAAAAGTCCAAAGACTGGTCCGTGATATGGAAACGCAACATTACGTGTCCGAACTGGCCGGACTCGGGGAGCTGGGAGGGAGTCTCCAAGCTCCGCAATTCGGAGACCAAGTCCTTGCACAGCCCGGGCCAAGACTTGATCACAAGATCGACACTGCGAGATCCGCTCAAGGCATCGCCCTAAATCCTCACCCTTGGTTCCCCTGGCACCCTCAAAGCCGCCGCAAAAATGACAACCCTAAGGAGATTTGTCGCTGACGACCTTTTTACCTTCAACAACGTGTAAGTGTTTTGGCCGCTGCTCGCCGTTTTGTACAAAACTTTTCGCTGACTGCCGCCCTGTTCCTTAACCACTCCACCCCATTCTTGCCGTTCCCCTCCTCTCCCTCGTTTGATAAGCAATCTCGACCCCTTGACAGAAACAGTGCGTATCTGTGTTGTGACTTGCCCTTGTCCTTCTATTCCAACGACCTATAACATAAGCCTGACGCTCATTCTCCCCCGCCCCCTCTCCCTCGTGCTCGCAGTACAATATTTCCTTTTACCTCCAATACTTGGCGCAGTGGCCTGATTATTTCGTTGCCGCAGAGGCCCCCGGTGGCTCCTGCATGGGCTACAGTTCAGTCATGTTTTTTGTTTCCTTACGCACCTTCACCCGTCTATCATAGACTAAATTCTCTCCTCCTCCCCCCCCCCCCCCCCTTTGCTCTGGGGCAGTTATGGGGAAAGCGGAAGGAACGGGCCACCTCTGGCATGGACA
>KZ993858.1:0-30749 GCA_003614705.1 Blyttiomyces helicus | reverse complement strand
GGGGGGGGGGGGGGGGGGGGGGGGGGGGGGGGGGGGGGGTCAGGGGCCTGTTGAGCGTTTTTTTGTCCCCTACAGCAACAAGCAACTACCCCGGTTTTCTCGTCAGTGATAAGGGACAAGGACCGGGCTAGGCGAGTGGCGAGAGTCGCCATGGAGCCAGCCGGCTTTGAGCCACTGGTCACTTGCCTCCTTCTCCTGAAATCTCTTCCTGATTCCTGAAACCTCCTCCCCGCATCCTGGTGTTGAAGATGAACGGTGGGAAGCACGAACCAACAACCATTTTTACCAAGGTTTCACGCGCTCTTCCACACTCGCGTTTCTACCACGGGACCTCATTCTTTTTTATGGCCTTTCCTCATTTTCCTTGCTCAGTTTTTCTGCCTAACTTGATCTATCCTGTGCGTCCGTTGCCTTATCTTCTGCCCACCCCCAGCAAGTTCTACATCGTGCGTTTCCAAACGTGCGCCGAAGGGCAAATGAGCTTGCGGCCGGGACGGTGATCGAGGGTGGCATGGGTGTTTGTTTTCCTTTGGATTTTTGTTCTCTTTCTCTGTGCTGTGTTTTCGTCCCCCAAAATAGCATAGGGATTACGGCGCCTGGGGATTGGTTGCTGGTGGGGTGCAAGGTTGTGCATATTTAGTTATGCATAGTGCGCTGTTGGGGGCGGGTTACTTGTTTACTTTTCTGTTTTCATATTTCCCCATTGCGCTGAACGCATGTGGGAGCAACAATATCAAGTTGCCACCAATGCCATTATCCCGACCGCGATATTTACTTTTGGCCACTGGATTCGGGGAACGGCTGACCGTGTGAATGGAAATGACAAGGACGCCTTTTTTGTTTTGGCATTTTCTTTTCTTTTTGCAATATGGCTTACGTCTGTGGTTCCAAAGAGTGGTAATAGATAACAAAGACGCAACGCATTATCCTCTTTCCATTCTCATTCGGTGAGCCGACTCTTGTTTTTGCTTCATCGGTTACTCGTCAGTTAACGAGAAGCCGAAGGCACGGAGCACATTCGGAATACATTGTGGGTAAATTGACGAGGAGGGAGGGGAGATGAGAGGTTTGAGACGGAGCCCCGAGGGTGTAATAACTGGCGTTCGTGGCTGATGGTATATTGCTAAATAATTGGCGCGTCACTGTGTCCTGGGCATTCAGGCTTCCCGTCTTCACCGCCTGAAGAGTCAGGGCGACACTCTCCCGCTGCCTTCTGCTTCGATTGCAAAGAGTTAAAACCTCCTTACAACTTAACAACTTACACCTCTCCGAGAAATGTAAGTAGCAAATCCCACACTTCCTGCACGAGTTGAAAAGCCCGTGCCTGCAGCTCAAACTCAATCCTCCCGATCTCCCATATCGGTCACATCTCCCGTAGCATGAAGATTGACCCCCTCCTGGTATAGCAAAGCCCTCCACACTCTCCAATCTGCAAACAAGTACACGTAGGCACCATGGTCCAGAAGGTGTCTCCGAATGACTCGGGGATTCCCACACCAGCGAACCCGCATACGAACCGCAGCTGCCGCGATACCCCATGCTTGGTACTGTTCATTGTATTCTGGATTGGCATGTGGCTAGTTGCAAACGTCGCCCTCAAAACGGGCGATCCCGAGCGATTGCTGTAAGAATTTGTGAAGAGTGTTGGCTAAAGGGAAATTTGATCTCTTCAATGTGGAGGGGGCTCATCGCTTTAGTGGGCTCAACAATCTGATGCACTGCAAACTCGCCCTCTTTTTCTGGGGGGTTTCTCCTCCTGCAGATTGCCCAGAGACAGCTTCGGCCAACTGTGCGGCTATAATAACACGGCCGGAAACGCAACCCAGCTTGACTTCACAAACCGCACGCAACTCTACCTCACCAATCCATTTGAGCTCACCTCTCTCTCGCTATGTGTATCACAATGTCCAAACAAATCGGAACTGACCACGTACACAATGTCACTCTGCAACTACACCACGACGGCCTCTCCCATTTTAACTACGTTCGCACAGCAAGTGTATAACGGAACGTGCACGGGGTTCGTCTACGCCTCGACGGGGGTGCTGAACCGCTGCGTCCCCTTGGACGAGACCGAATACTTGCTGTCGCTCGTCATGTCCAGTGGGCAGGGAAATCATACGAGGAACGGAACGTTGTCGGGCATCGTGGATGTATTAGCATCGGACCTCGACGTTGCTTCGCGCGCCGTGTCGGATATTCGCACCGGGTGGTACTTTCTCGCTTTCGGTCCCCTGGGCGCCTTAATTCTGGCCTTCGGGTGGTTGCTCCTTCTACGGTGGTTCGCCGGCGTATTTGTATGGGTCAGCATCATGATCGCGGATACGATCGCCGTCGTCGGCGCCGCGTGGCTGTGGTCCTACTACACTCAACGCAGAAATAACTACAACGCGGAGGTGAACCCAGTCGATATGGATTTGTGGGAGGAGCGTGCCGCGCTCGGAGCGTTTGTCGTTGTCACCGTGATCGCGGTTGGGCTCGTTTGCACGACACTCTGCATGTACCGGAGAATTCGTATCGCTATTCAAGTCATTAAGGAGGCGAGCACGGCCATGAGAAGCATGCCGCTTATTGGTTCGTTGATGGGACAGACCTCAAATTCGGGGGTGATGCTAAACGAGAATGTTGCTAAAAAATAGCCTGGATCAACCGTATACCTCGTATTAATCATTTTTCCATCTCTTTCGTTCTGGTTACCCCGATCCTGACTCCAACTGCAGTGTTCTTCCCCTTCATCCCGTGGTTCGCAATGATGGCCCTATTCGCCTACTTCCTCTGGATCATGATGTACCTGGCGACGCCAACGACGGCCGATGTCAGCGTGACAGTGATGGGCCGCACGTGGTCTGACCCCAAAGAAAGCGAGTATCTCCAATGGTACCACCTTTTTGGGTTCCTCTGGGGTTGGGCGTTCCTCAGCGGTGTGAACGATATGACGCTTGCGGGAAGCTTCGCAACATACTACTGGACTCTCGACAAGAATCATCTTCCCGCGCTGCCTGTGATCGGGTCGTTCTACCGGACGCTGCGCTACCACCTCGGGAGCATCGCATTCGGGAGCCTCCTGATAGCGCTCGTACGTCTAGTGCGGATCTTCGTGTGGCAGCTGCAGCGGCAAGCTGCGGCCGCGGGGCGTAACCAGCTAACGCAGTGCCTGCTGTCGTGCCTCCAATGCTGTCTCGGCTGTCTCTCGAAGGTCGTGCAATGGTTCAACCGCAACGCGTACATCGAGATGTCCATTCGAGGGAGAGCTTTTTTGCCGTCCGCGATGTCCGCGTGCGGGCTGATGCTGCGGAACGCGCTAAGGATGGTCGCCCTCAACGCCGTCGCTGGGTTCTGCCTGTTTTTGAGCAAGATTGCTATTACCTTGGCCACCGCGCTCGCATGCTACTGGATTGTCCAGAGGGAAGTCAACGACGGAAAAGTGCAGCTGCATTTTCCGTTTCTGCCAGTCATCATTGTGGCCATCGAAGCGTATGCTGTCGCCGAGGTCTTCCTCAGCATCTATCAAATGGGGATCGACACTGTGTTCCTATGCTTCTTAGAGGATGAAGAGATCAATGACGGAAGCGAGAAGAAGCCCTTCTACATGTCGAAGAATATGCAGAGCATCGTGCACAAGCAGAACCAGGTACAAATGGATAGTATTCTGCTTGATTGTTCTCTTGAGACGCTTGGCAGGTGGTTGTCACGTTGACGACTTCCGGATCGCGAAACTCATCACTAACACACCCTCGCTCATCCTTCTACTTAGGCCGTGTCCCCAGTATAACGAGTGCGCCGATTGCCTCCCAGCTTTCTCCTTTCTTTTTACCCCAACTTGTACAGATCAAACCAAGTAATAATACGCATGGCATAAACAGCAGGAAAGGAAGAGGATAGGGGTGATTGTCCAGGTTATGGTTGTGGGATGAGGGGGGGGGGTGTTGGTCCAGAAGTGCTGTCGTTAGGATCTTTGCAGTCAGGGTTGGGTTGGACGAATTTATTTCATCGTTGAAGGTCTCTTGTTTTATTGACCAATTGAATGGAGTCGCAGTGATAATGATGCATTCAGTGCCCTTGTCTTCTTGGGCGGTACGCTCTTTTCGAATCCAAATCCCACGCGTAATCGAACGCTGTGATCCACTTCTCACTGCACAAGGCGTGATGCAGCCAAATGAACCAAGGGGAAACATAACAAATTGCAAATTTACTGTGCCGCGCGAGGCCCTTTCGCCATCATCGCGTCCCTCTCCGTGTCCGTCCTTTGCGAATTCTGCCACAAGTAATCCAATATAGCCTCCTTTCCTCGCACAATGACGTTCTGCGGCGGAGAGTCGAATGGGTTGTCGAGAAGGTCGAGCGTCTGGGAATATTGTAATGGAGGATTTATGCAATGTCATGAGGGAGGGGCGCTCTCATTGAATCTCTCCGGCCGTATTCCCGACCGAGAATGAGTCTTGCCGGCGCTAAACCGACCTGCAAGTGCTCGAGTTTGTACATCTCATCAGGCAACTGACTCAATCGATTGTGGCTCAGATCTAGCCGCACAAGCCCAATAAGGCTCCCGAGTTCTTTCGGAAGTGATGTCATCGCGTTATGTCGGAGCTCTAAAACTGTGAGGTACTTCAAGTTCCTGGTAATCATCGTAAGGATATCCGGATGAGTCGGACACTCGTTGCGGCACCACAATTTCGCGCCTTGTTCCCATTCTTGTCACCCCGCAATTTTCCCGCTTGTTATTCTGCAACTTACTCGATCGACTTTGGGATTGTTTCAAGTTTATTGTTGTTAATCAAAAGCTTTTCAAGCTTTTTCATATTGCCGATATCGTCGGGAAGGGTGATGACGAGATTGTGACTAAGGTCGAACTCGATGAGGTTCGCAAGGTTGCAGATCTCGTCCGGGAGGACTTCGATATTGTTATCGCTAGGAGGCGGGGGAAAGAGGGAATGATGACGAGCGCACATCGCTTGAGTCTTGCGAACTTGCGGTCATCGTCTGCGCCCGTCCTCCCTGATATGAACCCACAACCCAGCTAATCTGACTCGCACCTTAAGACTAGTCTCGTTAGCGAAGTCAACTTGCTAACGGTCGACGGGATCGCAAACGAGCTAAGCTGATTTTTTCGCAGGTCAAGATGCACCAATGACTCAAGGTCTCCGATACTGTCCGGTAGCTGTCGCAGCGAACACCCGTCACAGTTAAGATGCTTCAGGCGAGTCAGCATGCCAATCGTGTCTGAGCAGGTATATGATCGGGCAGGACTTATGGATGAGTAAACTTAACTTCCTTCCTCCCTCGTAATTCCCTTCCATTACCAGCTGAGACCCTCAAGTTCGTACCAGGAAGCTCCTCAATCTGGCCATTATTTTTCATGATGAGATCAACCAGTTCAGTCCACTGCTTTAGTGCGCGCGGTAGGGTCTCGAGCTTCGTGTTTTGGATGTTGAGTCGTTTGAGCGTCCGGATCTTTTGGAGACTCCCAGGCAGATCTTGGAGATGGTGGTTCTCTTGCACGTCAAGCTCTTCGAGTGCTAGTAGGTCTCCGCCTGAGGTGTGCGGAGGGAACGCCCCGCGGGAAGAGAGATTGAAGTTAATGAGGGCGTAGCGGATGGGAGAGGCGGTAAAACTTGGGGGCGCACATGAATCTGGGAGCCCGCGGAGTGCGTTATTTCCGACCAAAAGCCGCGTGAGCGCCGTCAGCTTTCCCAGTGTATCGGGGAGCTTCGCAAGTGTGTTGTTTGTCAAGTCGAGTACCTATTTAGGCGACGGTTGTGTCTAGCGATACTCCAGCACCCTAAAAGCCTGAGAAACAGTACGCGACAACTAAGAGGCCTACCTGAAGTGACTTCAGTTTCGCGACCTCAGGGCCAACGACCTTGATCTTATTTGAGCCCAAAATAAGAACCACGAGAGTGGGCATGGATATTACGGCGTCCGGGATGCTCTGAAGACATGAAGGCAAATCAGGCGAGAAGTTATAGACCAGTCTACCGTCTAAAAATTTCCTTGTCCTTACCTTGAGATCATTGTCATTCAAGATGAGATGGCTTAGTCGAAGATTTCCTATCTCCGTCGGAATTTCTCTGTGGTCGTAGAAGCGCCCCCGTAAGACCATTGCGGTTCTTCCACTTGCCCTCATCTCCTTACTCAAACTCCGTCCTCGCCCGCGCGATTTTTAGTATGCAATCAGCAACCACTCACTTACTCCAATTGGTTATGACTCAGATCCAACTTTTCGAGGTGTTCCAGATCCCCAATTTTAGGCGTCATTGGGGAGTAGAAGAGCCGGTTGTGGCCTGGAACCGCCCATGAGCAATGGTATGAATCGCTGGTCGCACGCAACTTGCCCGCAATACCCGATGAAAAATACACTCCTACTCATACCCGTCAGTCCGCACTCTCTCCCCCATAAGCGTACCTGCGAGGACCTCTTTCAGGGACTTAGGGAGTACAGGGGGGAAGTAATTGACATTATTGTAAGAAAAGTTCAAAACTTGGAGCTGGGAGAGTTGTTCTGAGGGGCAATGAAGCGAATGGCATCCGGATCGATGCAGGATAATCGAATTTAGCTCTTGCACCCTCGATTTTCCCCCACCTCAACCGCTTGCGTGATCTTCTCGGCATCGCCTCTGCCGCCCCCGAAAGTCGGCCCCTGCATCCGCACCAAGTTCAATCGGCAAATCAATCAGCTGATTATGGCTGATATCCAGCCGCTCGAGCTTCTTGCAAATGCGTATCCGTTTTGGAATGCGCTTGATTTCCTTCTTTGTGAGGTCGAGCTCCTGTTTGTTCCGCGCACGCCATATCTCCTTGTTCAGCGCGGAGCAACAGCCGCCCATGGTGGATAGCGTGGAAGTAGTGAGTGTTATGAGCAGGAGATCCGAGCAGAAGACTTCAAGGTGGGAGGAACGCGCGAGTGGGGGGAAGAAAGGAACTGACCGATCGACCGATCAAGAGAAGGTCGACTTGATCACGATTGCAGGTCGCGTCAATAGTAGCCTTGTTGTTTCCAACGATTTGCGACAAAAGCCAGTTCAATTACCGACCAGGGTCGTAATGAGTCCACCAAACGACAGAGACACAAAATAAGCAGAAACGCCCACACGCTGCTCCTAGCCCGACGTCGTCGCATTGAGCATGCTGGTCTTTCGCCTCTCGACAACCTGAAGCCAAAGGCAAGGTCTTGCTGCCCCCTGCCCCCTCGCTTTCCTTCTCTCATAGAGAAGGGCCTACATTTTTCTATCTCTTCTCACTTCCTTGCATAGCTAGTAACAACCACAGCCCTTTCCTTGTCTTCAAACCCACTGACCACAAGTTTGCCCAAATATTCCGCCCGCATATTCGGCTTTTCTTGCCCTCCTCGGTGGCGACCTCACACAAATTACCGAGACTGCAGTCAGCTCCCACTAAGCCCCTCCCCCTCGCCCACTGATAATACGCCCTCAGAAGGTCGTACCAGTCTCCTCCCCCCCGCAAGGGGACCCGGTCATGGCTGGAAAGGAACCTCCAGCTTCCCCGGATAGCTCGGGAGCCTCAACTGTTTGGTTCAAATGCTTCATGGGCGCTAGAAGCCATGTTCTGGTTGCCGAACAGGTTTGTGGTGGCTCTAATGCATCTATTATTGTGTATTGGGCTCCTCTTTGCTGTATTTGTTCTCATCATCCGCAGACTGTGCACACATCCTGATTTTTCGGATACTTCTCACAGAACATTCGGTACGAAGACCTTTTGCAGCAGGTCGACACCCTTTTTCACGGAGATGCATCTGGCTCTGAGCTGGCACTCACGCGCAGCCGAACTCCGTTGATAATGCTGGAGTACCTGGACGCGGACGGGGACCGTTTGCGCTTGGACTCCCAGGCGAAGGTTGAAATCGCCGTCAAACTGTTCGACCAGCTCAAGCGCTCATTTGTTCACTTATTTGTAACTGAGCAGAATGATGCAGTAGTCAAGTCGCAACGGGAAGGAAGCGCGATGGTGTTGGAGTCTGATACTTATTTATCATCCGACCGACTCGGTGCCAGTGAGTAACGTCTCAACGCCAGTGCTCTGGATTTTTAAGTGTCTCGCATTTTGCCGGTAATCCAGGTCTCATCGACAGCTCTCTGCACCCCCCGCCCCCAGGCGCGCGAGGTACCAAAACTCGTCCAGATCCAGCTCCCGACTCGATTCACTCTGACCTGAAAACGCGCCCGGGCTCTACTCCTGTTGTAAATGGTCCACCCTGTGGTCCGGGACGTCCTGCGCCTTCCTCGAGCGACCAAAACTCTAACGTCGCTGTCACAAGCAGGTCCTCCCTCCATACTCCCTCGGCGAGGGGAAGTTCCGGTGTCTCACGCATATCGTCCGCGATTGAAATATCTCCCTCCGCAAATTCTCCCGAGAATCTGTCTTCGAGGGCCATAGAGAAGAACGCAGAGGCTGAAAACGTTCCTGTAATGGTGTCGACGAACAAGGAGCCCATTCGCTCCGAGGTCAATGCCACCCCCTCCAGATCTAACTCCGGTACGATCCGAACGGCGTCGCTAGCGAACGTTATCTCGCAACTAGACTCTTCCCGAGGCGGAGGCGCGCGCATCAGCTCGTTAGCATCTCAGAGAGGCCCCTCAGCGAACTCCTTCGACGTTATTCGCTTGGCGGCGGCAGATGTGTTGTCGACCTCGAGTGCGTCCGTATTAAAACAAGGTCGGAATGGAGGTTTCGCCTCCAAGCCGCCGTTGTCCATGCAATATTCTCGGGATAATACAACCCTTTCTACCGTCGATCTCAGCGGGAAGAAGCCCGAGCGCACGCACTCTTCCGCCCCGACCCGGGCAAAGACGCCACCGCCGGCTATTGTACCCCAGCCGGTCGGGACCGACCCGTTCTCTGTCAAGCTTCGATCCGACAAGCCCGCAGCTGTTGCTGCCGTAGTACCGGCCGGAAAGCCCGTCACACGCTTTGCCGATACAAAATCCATGCAGAAGCAAGGTAGCAAGGTAGTAGAGGCGGGGCTCGCCGATGGAGGCACAGGCGAGGGGGGCGGAGGGATGACAGTTGGAGGAGCCGGAGACGGGGTCGCTGATTCTGGATCCGGAGGCGATGGCGAAGATAATCCTAGTGGCGAAAGCGGTGTGGGCTCCTTCCATAGGAATCACAGCGCCATAAGCGGGCATACCGTTATCTCTGTCCGGTCGCATAAGAGCCATGCGCCGCCTCCGCGGATAAAGGTCGAACTTCGAAAACCCGAGCCCCGACCGAAGTATATTCGGCCGGCGGACGATATGGATATCGGCGGGGGTTGGAATCCGTCGGTTATTATCAAGAGGGAGGACGAACCGATCGTACCCACGATCGAGCCGACGATGCAGTCCCCACCCGCCGACGCCTCGCGCATTGATAACGCGCCCCTATCCGAGTTGGAAGTACCCGTAAAGCGAAGAAACCGCGGACCTGCTCCCTCCGATGGGGGTAGGCAACCGCGTAGAAAGGTCGTATTACGCGTTGACGAGCACCTCAATCACCACGAAATGCGGCTGACTCGGGTGTCAGTTCGACGCTCGGTAATCAAACATCCACGGCTTTCCTCCGAAAGAGATGAGAACGAAGATGCAGACCGCCAGCATTCGGATACAGAGGGCAGCCGTCGATCCTCTCGGTTCCATGGAAGGCAGTCCGTCCAGCGACACGGTGAAGACGAGTCTCCGGACTCCAATGACGACGGGATACAAGAGGGTGGGGACCATCTAGAAGAGCTAGGCGCGCGTCATCGAAAGTCGAGATGGCATAAGAATGACGATGGGAGCGGCTTTTACTATCAGGGACGGCGCTTTTCGGCCCAACCATTGAACCAGGAGATGATGGAGATGGAGCGACAGAAGGAGCAGGCGCACTTGGAGGCACTCGCTCGTGCGAAGGCAGAAGAAGAAGATTCCAATGAAAATCTTGATGACCTAGGTAAGTGCTCCTCAACCTCCAGGCTTCTAAAGCTCCAACACGCCTCATGAACTCTTGAATTCACTTCCCGGCCCTGCTCCGTAGATGAGGCAAACGATCTCCCAGTCCTTTCGAATCGTCAAATTAGCGCTCGGCACCCTCCTCCACCCGATCCGGTCAAGCTTCCCGGGCTAGCGATGCGTCGGTGGGCCGCGCGCGATCGCTGGGACAAGGACCGGGTGGCCAACCTCTTCGGCTTTGGATTGCCCTCGGTACCCCCTCCCGGTGATAGCCGAGTTATCCTGCCTCCATTCATCCCAGTATCAGTTCCTCAGCAACTCTACGGACCGTACGAAGAGCAGGTCAAGGCTCTTAACAACTTGATGGCAACGGAGGACTTTCAAAATCTACCTAAACCCCAGCAGCAGCAGGTGTACCAGCAGCAGCAGCAGTATCTGCTCCTTCAACAGCAAGAGAAGGATCTGCAGCAGCAGAGGCAGCGGCATCCTGATGACCCCTTTTTAGCGCCGCCACCTCTTCCGATATATTCCACGGGACCGGTAGCGGGATACTTCTCGCTCGATATGGGTCCGTCGCTGCGACCGCTGCAATCCCAAAAGGCAGGTGGCCAAAAGTCCCGACAATCGCAGCTGCCATTGCAGCAGCATCAGCAGGAACAACAGCGTCCAGGGCGCCGACCGTCCCCGCGCACGGGTACGCTTAGCCCCTCCCCCTCGACGTCTTTTTTTGATTGGGCGCCACCTCCGCGCCGAGCGGTGGGTCTCCCCCCATCGCTCCCCTTCCCCGACCCGCCGCGATACGCGAAAGCAGTGGGGCGCTTCCGATCTCAGGGCCCATCGCTCCGTCTCGGCGCGCAACAGGACGGATCCTACCTGGAAAGACGGCGCCGTCTCGCGCTCCTCGCCGCGCAGGCGCGCGAAGATATGCGGGCGCCGCTGCGGCACTTGCAAGCTAGGCGGGAGAGAAGTGGGAAGGGTGAGGTGGCGTTTCGAAATCTCCAGGCGCGGGAGGATAGGCGCGGGTTGAACAGGGAGGGGGCTGGGTGGCGGTTGCAGTATCAAGAACAGCCAGAAACGTGGCGGGAGGCGCGTCCGGAGCGAATCGAGAGATGGGAGAAGCAGAGAAAGTATCGTAGATATGTAGATCGAGGGGAGATTCCTGAGTTTGAAGGGAATGTGCGAGAGGAGTTTCGAGCAGTGCGGGGGGAGGAGGTATCCCAAGATCGATGGCGGATCCCAACAAAACGGAGGGCGATAGTTCCCGAGCGACGCACACTCCCTTTTGACCGGCGTGAACAGCCTTCCGATCGCCGCGCGTTACTGCTGGAGCGGCGGGACCGGCCTGTCGAGAGGCGAGAAGGCTCATCCGAGTGGCTTACGATGGCACGCCAACGACGAAACTTCTCACCCGAGCAGCAGGGTTATTTTGACGAGAGGAGGCATCCTCCTTCCGAGCTACAAGAAACCCTCTCCGGAATGTCGCAAATGTCACCAGACCAAAGGTACTCCCCGTCTAAGCGGCTTCCGAAGCCGCTCGGGATAGTAACACAACTACCAGGGCCTCGCGGAAGACCGGAGTACGCCGATTCGGTTGTCGACCGATGGCGGTCTCTCGCCATGTTCAAAAGCCAGCGGCGAGACGTTTTGGAGCAAATGTACGGACCGCCACAGAAAAAGGTAGATATTTACAAGCTTCACAGGCTTTTTCCTATTTGATGTTGAAGAAATCTTGGTACTAAAGCCAGCACTCCTCTCCATCCATTTTTTTTTCGTCGAGAGCGTGCGAGTGCATTGGTCGGGGATGGAGAAGCTGGGAGGGCGAAGGTGGGACGGTGGAGTCCGAAGTGGCCGTCAGGTGACCCCGCAGGCCTTCGCAAAGGTCACTCTAAACAAATGTCGCTCTATTCCGAGAACACCAAGTGGATGGACGTGGGCAACGTGGCAGGGCCGCGATGAAAGACGAGGAGGACACCTGGGAGAGCGGGCGGGAGATCACGGGTTATACTTAATCCCTTCGCTCTTGAGCCCTGGAATTTATATACACGATTTGAGTAAACGGCCGGCGTCCGGTGTGCCGAAGGAGGGAGTGGACGAGGAGGATAATCCCAGGGGGTGCCAGCGCGTGTTCCAAGACGCGTTCCCAGACGTCCGCGTGTGATCTATACCAATGGACAAGCGAAAGTGTGTCAACTTTCGCGCGTGGGAATAGCAGTGCGCGCGCTTGGGTGAGCCATTGACAAACTGCCCCTGAGCAGGACGAGCGGTCTCCTTGGTTGCTGGGGATTTGTGGTTTAACGGGGTCCCAATTGGATGGAGGCGAGGAACAGGCAAAGATAGACGCTGTGCCCCACATGGAAGATCAGTCACTGCTGCCGAAGAAGCCACGAAAGTCGGCGGACGCAACAGGGCCAAGACGCGTCAATTCTTTCAACGCGTCACCAACATCCCTCGGTCTTCTGTCACATACCCTGCACACCCTCGCACCCGTTCTACTCTTCCAAGAGACGGGATTTCTACGTACACCCTCGTACCCGGGCTTTCCAGACCATCCGCCAAGCATCCGAGCAAGCACGCAATTAATCACCCCCTGAATTCGCCTGGCAATGCCGGCAGTTGAGGAAAAGTCCGAGGCGGCCGCCCCCGCCACTCCTTCAAAAGGAAAAAAAGAAAAAGAGGGAGAGGAAGGTGATGGTGCTGCTGTGCACGTCGCCGACGCCCGTATTGCGTGGTTCGAAGAACGGGTTTGCAATGCCTTGAAGATCAAGTCGGACAAATGGAAGAAGATGCTTACTTTGCCTGAGAATATGTGAGTACATCGATTCCGACAGGAAGTCGTGGAAATGAGTTTGATACGGCAGTGGAAGTGGAATCTATATCATGCATGCAGAGGTCATGGGAAGCCCGTGTAAGACCCCTGATTTACTAACCCTGAGACATTTGCTGTTCAGCGAGGCATTGATGCGTTTCGTCGAAACGCACCCTCTCAGCGAGTGCGGTACACTCTTGTTTTATCTCAACATCAAGGACGAGCTGATACCCACAACAACCTTTCCCTCATCTTTGAAAAAGAAGTCGATTTATTTCATTAGATCGGTACTCTACTCCAGATCCTCCCTCTCAAAAGACTCCGTAGCGGAGCGCCTTGACCCCGTGACAATGGAGAACGAGCTCGTTATGGGGGAGCTCAATCCTAATCCCCTTGAATTTCTCGGGGTCCTCCTCGAGGAGGTATACTTGCCCCTTCTCACCAATCCAAAAAATCTCGAAACGTGGCCGGAGGTTGTTGCAGACGACGTTCTGAGACATTTTCACAGTTTGAATGGTGCCGTTTATGTGATTTCAGGCAAGAGTAAGGTATGTTGACTCGCGGAAGTGTTCCAAAAACCTAACTCACACGGTGCTTTCGGTATGTCTTACGTTCATCTCACGATCATCACTTCATATGATAATTGTAGGGGAAAACTATGCTTCCTCTGCCCCATGGTGCCCGAATTTCGCCAGCGCCGACGGACAAGACAATTTTGCACACGCTCGAATCAGCCGTGATCGATTGGACTCACCAGATCAAAGAAGTAATTGGCTCCTCATCGGCGGCTCCGCTCGAAGAGGGCCTCAATCCTGGCCCCATGGTCGAGATAGACTTCTGGGCCGCAAAGGCCGCTAATCTCAAGAGCATTCACATGCAGCTTACCGATGAGAGGATCCAAAAGATCTCGAAGGTACTTGAGGCTTCTAAGAGCACATACTACCCAGCTTTTAGAATGATTTTTGATGAGGTCGTTTTTGGTAAGCATGTTTAGCGGGAAGGCGGAGGAAATGTGGAGCGGGGGCTGGTGGAGACTATGTGTAAGAGATGATATTCGAGTTCACGACGACTGAGTAACCATGGTTCCTGCTAGCGTTGGACGAGGCGAGCGACATCAATACCTACCTCCGAGCCCTGCGTCCCGTCGTTGAGCGGCTCAATAGCTCGAACGACTTTTCGGAGCTCACGCAAGTGTTTCCGATCCTCATGCATACCCTGGTCCTCATTTGGCGCCACTCAAAATACTACAATACCCCAACTCGCTTAACGGTTGTTCTTCAGGAGATTTGCAACGACATTGTCGAACAAGCACGAAACTTTGTTCAGCCTGGGGAGCTCTTTTCGTCGGAACCCGAGGAGGCAGCCGAGAGATTGCGGCTAGTACTGAGGGTTGCAGACGCCTTCCACCATTCGTATTATGAGGCGAAAGCAGAGACGGCAGAAAGTGACCGTCCGTGGAACTTTGATGCGAAGCTTGTCTTCGCAAGGCTTGACTCTTTCGTCGATCGCGTGAGAATGATCTTGGAGCTATTTGACACGATCATCGAATTCAATCGGCTAGAGAAGATTGAGATCGGTGGTACAAAGGTTTGTCTAGGGCGGCTCATTCGGGTAAAATAAGAAAAAGAGTGGAATTTTGTCTCATCACGGCTTCCTTTCCACATTCTTTGTCGGTGCTCGATTTAGGGCAAGATTCTCAGCTCTCAGGTCGCTCAAATCTTCACGGAATTCACATCGGCACTTGCTGGCTTCAGCAAGCTCAAGTACGACGTTTTGGATATCAGCCTGAAAGCTTTCGACGACGACCTTGGGAAATTTCACGAAAAGATCACGGACCTTGATCGCAGGATTGGGTAAGTCGTCTTCAGAAGTTGTGTGTCATTACCCGAAAGTCTAGCGATGTATCTTCTATGTGCGACAATATACTCAAATCAACTTGCAGTACTATCCTCAGCCAAAGCTTCGATGACTGCCCCGGAATGAGCTCATGCTTCCGCCTCTTAGAATCGTTCGCCGGCCTTCTCTCGCGACCTACGATTCAGCACGATTTTGAGAAAAAATACTTCGCCCTACTTCAGATGTATACTGCGGATCTTGATGACGTCCACACAGTCTTCCTCCAGTATAAGGATAATCCTCCAATTCACTATAATATGGCGCCGGTAACCGGAGCCGTGGCTTGGATCCACGAACTGAAAGATAGAATAGTCAAGACGATGGATAAGCTCAAGAGCGTAAGTACTCGGAGGTTGCGAATCTATTTGAAGGCACGGGATCCTTTTAGCGGTTTCCGCGCGCGGTAGATGTTGGTAGCTAACCTAGCGTACCATGTTTCTCAGCTCAATCACAGCGCTATGAATAGCGAGGAGGCTAATATCGTTAAGAATAAATACCACGACATTCTTTCGACACTAGAGTCCTATGAGCGGAGTATTTACACTGTCTGGAGCGACACAATTATTGACGAATCCGAAGCCAACCTCAACAAGCCTCTTCTCGTGCGGTCTGATGGCCTGCTACAGGTGAACTTCGATCCTAAAGTCGTCGCCCTACTGCGCGAGGTCAGATACTTCGAGGCGCTCTCGGTACAACCTCCCCAGACAGCGGCCGTGATCTACTCGAAAGCGGATGTTTTCCGTAAATACATCTTTTCGCTTGACCACATTGCGGGCATGTATAATGGTACCCGTACGGGAGTGCTCGACGTCGAGCGCCCTCTCATCGAGCGCCGCATTGAGACTATTGACGCTCAAGTCGAGCGCGCCCTCTCCTCTGTGAACTGGAAGAGTAAAGACATAGAGGAGTCGATCCAGGCGATCACCGCGTCGGTCGGCGAGCTTAGCTCCATTCTTCAAATCATGAAAAATAACGTGACCCAGATCCAGAAGATAATGAAGGCCTGGTCGGCATCCCCACTAGTCGAGCGCAAGGACGGCAAAAAGCTCCTCAACCTTGAAGAAAAGGAGGCGAAGCTTGTTATCATCTACGATTCCATCAAGCGGGATGGCCAATCCATACACGCACTAATCGCGAACACTCGCACCATCCTCGAAGTCGACGAGGACGCCGAGACTTGGCTGAGATATCGCGAATATGTAGACGGGCTTGTGAAGGAGGGATTCTGGAGCGTCATCAAAACAAGCACGGAATATCTCGTCATGAATATGGATCCGACCAGGATGGGTGATTTAGGTCCGCTGATGGAGGCGAAGCTTGAGCTCGACAACGAGGCGCTCATGTTTACGCCGAGTATGGACGAAGGTATGTATACGTTGGAAAGCCCATCACCGTGCTGTGTTAGTTTCATCGAAAGTGCATAATTATCTTGGATTCTGAATCTCGATCTGGATTTCCATGTTCAGACTCAAGCGACAGCCTCGCTTACATCATCAATGACCTTCTTGAGGACATCTACGAGGTTGCTGCGTTAATGGGTCGCATTGCACCGCCGAAAGATGATGGGAAGGCGGCCTTCACTAGTTCCGGCTCTTCCGGCCGAGCAACAAGCGCTATCCCGAATTCTTCTGCAGGTGCTGCGCAGGGCTGGGATGGAACTGCCTCCGGTCACCCAACTGACCCAAATGAGGGGATGGATGACGACGGCACCGACGCCGACCAGGATGAAGAAAGGGCTCGAGAGCTCGAAAAGATTGATATGGAGAACCTCACGTACCTCGGGGACATGCGCCGGGATGAGACTTTGGGCAGGTTGCGGCGCGAAATCCTTGATCGCGTACAGGACATCATGGGAGAATGCCTCAACTATAAAGATAGCTATGATCAGTTCACTTACCTCTGGACTGTAGGTGTTTTCGGTGGATTGAAGAAATGAGCACGATTAGTACGCCTTTGCTGAGCATCCTTTCATTTGCTTCTATAGGAAAATCGCCAGGATTATATGAAGCAGTTCCTTCAAATAGACCACACGAACGAGGATGGTAGTATAGAAGCCAAGGAAGATCAGCCGATCCAGCTCGAAAAATTCGAAAGCGAGATTCGTAAATTCGAACAAATTCATAAGACGATCATGGCTATTGAGCCCGAGGTTATCTTTTCTAGTTGGTTCCGTATCGATGCCCGACCTCTAAAGCAATCACTCAACGTTGTCGTCAAAAAATGGAGTTACACTCTTACTAAGCATCTCTCGGACGACGCCGTTACGACGCTGAATGAGCTCAACCGTTTCGTTCGGCACAACAAGAAAGGGCTTCAGAGTAAAATTGAAGAAGGCGATTACGAAGGCCTTGTATCAGCTATGGGTCTTCTTCACGCAATCAAGCATCGAACCGGTAGCATAGACCATATGTTTGAGCCTCTGCGGAAGACAATCAATCTCCTGCGCCAGTTCAACGTGGAGATGCCGGAAGAGATCCATAAGTTACTGAACGATCTCCCAGAAGAATGGTCCGAGGTCAAGAAACTCAGCGTTTCTATCAAGGACCATGTGGCTCCTCTGCAAGCTAAAGAAGTCGACGTTCTCCAGCAAAAGTGCAACCGTTTCGAAACTCGGAACCACAACTTCCGAGAGGAATTCCGACGGAAGGCTCCTTTCCGCTTCGATATTGGCCCCGATCGCGCCTACGAGCTGATTGACGCGGTCCACATTGACGTTCTCGCGATGGAAAACGAGGCAAACGCTCTCCGCACGTCTTGTGAGCTGTTCGAGCTCAACGTTCCGACATATAAGCAGCTGGGAGACTGCCGCCGCGACATTGGAATGCTCAAAACGGTTTGGGATGTCGTCGCGCTCGTTACTTTCATGTTCGAGGAGTGGCGCACCACGCTCTGGACCGAGATTGACACCGAGTCGATGGAGGGAAGATGCCGTGATCTCTCGAAGGACACGCGGAAGATGGACAAGGAGATCAAAGGCTGGGATGTGTATAGCGGCCTCGATCAGATGGTCAAGGACATGCTTACTAGTTTGCGTGCCGTCGGAGAACTTCGCAGCAACGCTATTCGGGACCGCCATTGGAAACAGTTGATGAAGACCACGGGTGTCACCTTCGTCCTTACCCAGGACATGAAGTTCCAGGATCTTCTTTCGTTGCAGCTGCACAGATTCGAAGACGAAGTGAAGGTCATCGTCGACCGCGCTACTAAGGAACTGTCGATGGAGAAAGTTCTCAACGATTTATCCAAGACATGGAACGTCATGGAGTTCACCTACGAGATGCATGAGGCAACGCACACACCTCTTCTCCGCAGTTCCGAGGAGCTTATCGAGACTCTTGAGGAGAATCAAGTCATGCTTCAAAATATGATGACATCGAAGTACGTCGCTCATTTCGAGTCGCAGATCACCAAGTGGCAGAACGTGCTTTCAACAGTCGACTCGGTAAGTGTTGGGATTCGTTTTCCGCCAGTCAACAGGGAACAGTACCAGGTCTGATACTAATCAATTAATGGGTCTAGGTGATCACTCTGTGGCTTGAAGTTCAGCAAACTTGGTCTCACCTTGAAAATATCTTCATGGGCTCGGAGGACATCCGAGCTCAACTCCCCGAAGACTCAAAGCGTTTCGACGGGATCGATGCGAGCTACAAAGAGCTCATGGGTGAGGCTAGTAAGACGCCGAACTGCGTGGATGCATGCACGAAGGAGGGTCTTTATGAGAAGCTTGAGCGTCTTCAGGGCCAGCTCGCGCTTTGTGAGAAATCACTAGCCGAGTACCTCGAGACGAAGCGACTGGCTTTCCCTCGATTCTACTTCGTCTCTGGATCCGATCTCCTTGATATTCTTGCAAAGGGCAATCAGCCGCAGGAAGTCGCGATCCATCTCCCCAAGCTATTCGACAGTATTTCTCGCCTCGAGTTTGAGAGGAAAGAGGGCGGAGAAGTAACTAAAACGGCGATTGGAATGTACTCAAAGGAGGACGAATACGTTCCTTTTGGAATCAACTGCGAATGTACGGGACCTGTCGAAGTATGGCTCAACCGCCTGGTCGATACAATGCGCAAAACACTGAAGACCCTTCTGGGTGAGGCTGTATCGAGCTACGAGGAAAAGCCTCGCGAGCAATGGATTTTCGACCATCCTGCCCAAATTACTCTGGCTGGTACCGGCATTTGGTGGACGACCGAGGTCAACGTCGCGTTCGGAAGGCTTGAGGAAGGATATGAAAATTCACTGAAAGATTATTACAAGAAGCAGATCAACCAGCTCACTGCCCTTATCTCGCTTATCCAAGGCGAGCTCTCGCGCGGAGATCGTCAGATGATTATGACTGTCTGTACGCTCGACGTCCATGCGCGTGATATCGTCGCAAAACTCATCGCAGAGAAGGCGGAGAATGCGGGCTGCTTCAGTTGGCAGTCTCAGCTTAGGTTGAGGTGGGACGATGTTGACCAGAATGATTGCTTCATCAATATTTGTGATGCAACCTTCCGTTACAACTACGAGTACCTCGGCAATACTCCACGTCTGGTCGTCACGGCTCTCACCGATCGCTGCTATATCACACTCACACAATCGCTCCATTTGATTATGGGAGGCGCTCCCGCCGGACCTGCTGGAACGGGAAAGACGGAGACTGTGAAGGATCTCGGAAAGGCCCTTGCGATCATGGTGTATGTCTTCAACTGCTCGGAACAGATGGATTACAAGTCTGTTGGAGATATTTTCAAGGGACTCGCCCAGTCCGGGACATGGGGATGCTTCGACGAGTTCAACCGCATTGCCGTCGAAGTACTTTCCGTCATTGCAACGCAAGTGAAGTCGATCCAGGATGCACTTCGGGCTAAGAAGAAGAGGTTCAACTTCCAAGGAGAAGACATCAGCCTTACCCCAACAGTGGGCGCCTTCATCACTATGAACCCGGGATATGCAGGCCGTACGGAGTTGCCAGAAAACATCAAGGCGTTGTTTAGGCCATGCTCTATGTGTGTTCCTAACCTTGAGCTCATTTGTGAAATTTACCTCATGGCCCAAGGATTCATCGAAGCCGCTTCACTCGCGCGAAAATTCACCACGCTCTATAAGCTCAACCGCGAGTTGCTGTCGAAGCAGGATCACTACGACTGGGCTCTGCGAGCGATCAAATCCGTTCTTGTCGTTGCCGGGTCTCTGAAGCGATCAGATCCCCACGTTCCTGAAGAGCACGTCCTTATGCGCGCCCTTCGCGACTTCAACGTTCCAAAGATCGTCACGGATGATTTGCCGGTCTTCCATGGGCTAATCAACGATCTCTTCCCGAAGGTCGACGTCCCGCGAAAGCGCCAAGAGAAACTTGAGGATGAGATCCGTAAGGCGACCATCGAGAACGGACTTCAAGCGGAAGACGTATTCGTCCTGAAGGTTGTGCAACTTGAGGAGCTTCTTGCTGTTCGACACTGCGTTTTCATTATCGGGAACGGAGGAACAGGCAAGAGCCAAATCTGGAAGATGCTTGCCCGCACGTACAATAACTCAGGCCGCAAGTGTGTCGTACAAGATCTGAACCCCAAGGCCGTCAGCACGGACGATCTGTTCGGGTGCATCAATCCGTCGACCAGAGAGTGGAAAGATGGGCTTTTCTCCTGCATTATGCGTGAGCAAGCCTCGGCCCCAGGAACCGACCCCAAATGGATGATCCTCGATGGAGACATCGACCCGAACTGGATTGAATCGCTCAACACCGTCATGGACGATAACAAAATGTTGACTCTGGCGAGTAACGAGCGAATTCCTGTCAAAGAGCACATGCGACTCATCTTCGAGATTGGAGACCTGAAGTATGCGACTCCGGCTACCGTCTCCCGAGCCGGAATTCTCTACCTAAATAGCACGGACGTTGGCTGGAACCCGTTCGTTCAGTCGTGGCTCGACAAGCGCGAAGACGCAGCGGAGAAATCCAGTCTATCGGTCTTATTTGAGAGATACGTGAATCCTTGCTTGGACGCAGCCCGATCAGGAAGATTTAAGATGGCAAATGTGGAGGAGTTCTCGATGGTGGTAGCACTCTGCAATATCCTGGAAGGGCTCCTCACACAGCAGAATACTCCGAAAGGATGCGACAAGGAGTGGTTCGAGATTTACTTTGTGTTTGCCGCAGTGTGGGCGTTTGGAGGGTGCGTCTTCCAAGACCAGCTTGTCGACTACCGGGTGGAATTCTCGAAATGGTGGAACTCGGAGTTCAAAATTGTCAAGTTCCCGGCCACGGGCACCGTTTTCGACTACTTCGTCGAGTCTGAGACGAAAAGGTTCCTTCCTTGGTCTGAACGAGTCCCGACCTATGAGCACGACTCGGAAATGCCGCTTTCCGCCGTGCTAGTCCACACTCCAGAGACAACACGCATTAGATACTTCTTGGACGTTCTTGCGGACAACGGAAAGCCCGTTCTCTTAGTCGGAAACGCCGGATGCGGGAAGACTGTGCTCATGCAAGATAAACTCTACTCCTACGGAGAAGACCGCCTGATCGTCAACGTGCCTTTTAATTTCTTCACCACTGCGTGGTCCGTACAATCGATACTCGAGAAACCACTCGAAAAGAAGGCCGGTCGTAATTACGGACCCCCTGGCACCAAGAAGCTCATTTACTTCCTGGATGATTTGAACATGCCAGAAGTCGACAAGTACGGAACAGCTAGTCCTCACACGATCCTCCGTCAATACCTTGACTACAAGCACTGGTACGACCGAAGCAAGCTCACGCTCAAGGAGATCCACAACTGTCAATATGTTGCGTGCATGAACCCGACGGCCGGGTCTTTCACCGTCAGCGGTCGCCTATCGAGGCATTTTGCATGCTTTGCTGTGAATTTCCCCGGAGTCGAGTCCCTCCAAAGCATCTACTTCCAGATTCTTGCGGCGCATCTGAAGATATTCCCGAACTCGATCCAAAAGTTGTCGGACAAACTCGTGGCAGCGTCCCTCTTGATGCATAAGAAAGTGGCCTCCTCGTTCTTGCCTACGGCCATTAAATTCCACTACATCTTCAACCTTCGAGATCTCAGTAACATCTATCAAGGGATCCTATTCTCAAACAAGGACACTCTGAACGAGCCTATGGATCTCGTTCGGCTCTTTTTGCATGAGGCAACGCGCACGTACGGAGACAAGATGATTGATGCATCGGACCGAGCAGGTCTGCTCAAAATCCAAGAGGAGATCGTAAAAAAGACCTTCGACGACATGGACCAAGCGGCAGTCAAAGCGGAGCCGATTATCTTCACGCACTTTGCTACAGGCATAGGAGAGCCGAAATACGGCCAAATCAAAGAGTGGACAGGTCTCAAGAAGCTCCTTGATGAAGCCCAGATGCAGTACGAAGAAGTCAACGCCGCCATGAATCTTGTCCTCTTTGAGGACGCTATGAGTCACGTCTGCCGCATCAACCGCATTTTGGAGAGTCCCCGAGGAAATGCACTGCTCGTCGGAGTCGGAGGAAGCGGAAAACAGTCCTTGGCACGTCTTGCAGCATTCATCTCGCAGATGGAGGTCTTCCAGATCACTCTAAGGAAGGGGTACAGCATCTCGGATCTCAGAACCGATCTCGCGGGTCTCTACACGAAGACCGGACTCAAAAAGATTCAGATTATGTTCCTTCTTACAGACTCGCAGATCGCAGATGAGAAATTCCTCGTGCTCATCAACGACATGCTCGCCTCTGGAAACATCCCTGGGCTTTATCCTGATGAAGAAGTCGAGGGCATCATTAACGCCATGCGCAATGAGGCTAAGGCGCAGGGTCTCGTCGACACCCGCGAGGTTTGCTGGGACCTCTTTATCCGGTTCGTCCGCAAAAACCTGAAGGTCGTGCTCTGTTTCTCGCCAGTCGGCAACACACTCCGCTCCCGCTGTCGCAAGTTCCCCGCAATTGTCAACTGCACCATGATCGACTGGTTCCAAGAATGGCCCGAGGAGGCGCTGACTTCTGTCGCGACGCGCTTTATCTCGAGTTGCGATCTTGTCTCCGACGCTCTCAAGGGTCCCGTCACGAAATTCATGTCGTTCGCTCACCAAAGTGTGAACGAGGTTTCTCGCAAGTACTTACTCAATGAAAAGCGCCATAATTACACCACGCCTAAGTCGTTCCTTGCTCTTATCTCCATCTACAAAGAAATGCTCGAGAAGAAGGCCAAAGAGCTGACTAAGAGCATGGACCGTCTCGAAAATGGTCTGACTAAATTGCAGAGTACGGCGTCTCAAGTCGACGACCTCAAGGCGAAGCTCGCATTCCAAGAGGTGGACCTCAAGGCTAAGAACGACGAAGCGATGCGCCTCATTGAGCGTGTTGGAATAGATACCGAAAAGGCGAACAAAGAGAAGGCCATCGCTGCCGAAGAGGAGCGCAAAGTCGACGTTATCACGAAAGAAGTCGGCGAAAAGCAAGCCTCTTGCTCGAAAGACTTGCGGGCAGCCGAGCCTGCCCTTGCGGCCGCGGCTGCGGCTCTCAACTCGCTCAACAAGGCCAATTTGACTGAGTTGAAATCGTTCGGTTCCCCTTCGGAGGAAGTCAAAAACGTCGCAGCGGCTGTGATGGTGCTGTTGAGTCCGCCTGGCAAAATCGCAAAGGACAGAAGCTGGAAAGCTAGCAAGAACATGATGGCGAAGGTCGATGCATTCTTGGAAAGTCTCGTTACATTCAACAAAGAGAACATCGACGCATCCAACCTCGAGGCCTTGCAGCCGTACCTCTCAGACCCGAATTTCAACGAGCAATTTATGAAATCGAAGTCCATTGCCGCAGCTGGTCTATGTTCGTGGGTGGTGAACATCGTCGGGTACTACAATGTCTACTGTGATGTCGAGCCCAAGCGCAAGGCACTTGAGGCAGCAAACGCAGAATTGCAAACTTCACAGTCCCGACTCCGTGAGATTCAAGCCAAAATCTCCGATCTGGACCGCAACCTGGCAGATCTCAAAGCGAAGTTTGAAAAAGCTACCGCCGACAAACTCAAGTGTGAGGAAGAGGCCCGCTCCACTCAGGAGACTATTGTCCTCGCAAATCGTCTCGTGAACGGTCTGGCCTCGGAAAAAGTCCGCTGGAGTGAAGCTGTCGGAAAATTCAAGGAGCAGGAGAAGACCCTCGCTGGAGATGTTCTGCTCTCTGCAGCATTCGTTTCTTACGTGGGATGCTTCAGCAAGCGCTACAGAGAGGAGCTTCTTCAAGAGAGCTGGCTCGCGTACCTCAAGAAAGAGGACAACCCTTACAAGGTTCCTCTCTCCGAAGGTGTCGATCCTCTCGACATCCTCACATCAAGCGCCGAGATTGCGAAATGGAACAACGAGGGACTTCCGACGGATCGCGTATCGCTGGAAAACGCAACAATGGTCACAAGTTGTAAGCGATGGCCTCTTATCATCGACCCTCAGTTGCAGGGGGTGACTTGGATCAAGAACAAGGAGGGACCAGAACTTCGCATCGTTCGTTTGGGCCAGCGCGGTTACCTCGATGCAATCGAAAAGGCCGTTTCGACCGGTGAGACTGTTCTGATCGAAGACATTGCGGAAAGTATCGATGCTGTGTTGAATCCCCTACTCGGACGCGAGACTATCAAAAAGGGGAAATACATTAAACTGGGTGACAAGGAAGTTGAATACGATCCTCGCTTCAAGCTGATCATTCAAACTCGCAGGGCGAACCCTCACTATCCGCCTGAGATTCAAGCGCAGACGACTCTGATTAATTTCACTGTCACGTTAGCGGGTCTCGAAGATCAGCTTCTAGCAGACGTCGTAAACACTGAGCGTCCCGATCTGGAAAGGACCAAGGCCGAGCTCACAAAGCAGCAGAACGAGTTCAAGATCAAACTGACCGAGCTCGAAGATGCGCTCCTGTCCCGTCTTTCGGCTGCGCAAGGCAACTTCCTTGGAGACACTGCGCTCGTCGAAAACCTCGAGACTACCAAGAGCACTGCGACGGACATTGAGCAAAAGGTCGAGGAAGCGAAGAAAACGGAAAAGAAAATCAACGAAACCCGTGAGCTGTATCGACCCGTCGCAGCGCGATCTTCGCTTCTCTACTTCCTTCTGAACGACCTATGGCAAATTCACCCGATGTACCAGTACTCCCTCAACGCCTACAAAGTCGTTTTCCAGAACGCGATTTCCCGTGCGGAAGCTAGCGAGGACATCAAGGAGCGCGTCTTGCTGCTCATAGATTCCATCACGCACATGGTCTTCATTTACACAACTCGTGGTCTATTCGAAAAGGATAAGCTGATTTTCTTGGCGCAGATGACATTCCAGATCTTGATTGCAGCAGACGATATGGAGCTCATTGAACTGGATTTCCTCCTGAGAGGTCCGCGCGTTGTCAACGTCAACAGTCCCTTCGACTGGCTCAGTCACGCCTCATGGGGAATGATCAAAGCGCTGTCCAATCTAGAAACGTTCAGAACCCTTTCCTCCGACATTGAGGGGTCATCAAAGCAGTGGAAGAAATACTGTGAAAACGAGTGCCCTGAAAACGAAAAGCTACCGCAGGAGTGGAAAAACAAGTCGCCGATGCAAAAGCTTTGTATATTAAGATGTCTTCGACCCGACCGCATGACCTACGCTGTCCGCAACTTCATTGGAGCCAAGATGGGCCAAAAGTACATGGACTCGTCGCGTGTGCCACTCCCGCGTTCGTTCGAGGAGTCCGCGCCAGCGACGCCTATTTTCTTCATTCTGTCGCCCGGAGTGGACCCCGTGAAGGAAGTAGAAGCGCTCGGGCGTCAGATGGGAGTTACAGAGGACAACAAAAATTTCCATAACGTCTCTCTCGGTCAAGGTCAGGAGATCATCGCTGAGCAACGACTAGACACCGCTTACAAGGAGGGAGGCTGGGTAATGCTCGAGAACATCCATCTGGTTGCCAAGTGGCTTCCGATCCTCGAGAAGAAGCTCGAGGCACTCTCCGTTGGATCACACCACGACTTCAGAGTGTTCCTGTCTGCTGAGCCTGCCGGAGATCCCGCCTATCACATCATTCCAATCTCGGTGCTTCAGTCATCAATCAAAATCACCAACGAGCCCCCCACCGGCATGCAAGCCAATATCCATCGTGCGCTAGACAACTTCTCGCAAGAAACTCTGGAGAGATGCTCGAAAGACGCCGAGTTCAAAGCAATCCTCTTCGCCCTGTGCTATTTCCACGCCGTCGTTCTCGAGAGAAGAAAGTTCGGGACGCAGGGTTGGAACAAGCCTTACCCTTTTAGCACAGGCGACCTGCAGATTTCCTCTGACGTACTTTACAACTACCTGGAGACGTTCCCGAAGGTGCCCTGGACGGATCTTCGATACATGTTCTCTGAGATTATGTACGGAGGGCACATCTCTGACGACTGGGACCGAAGACTTTGCTCGGCGTATCTCGATGTGTACCTTCGAGAGGAGATGATGGAAGGAAACTTTGAACTCGCGCCCGGATTCACCCTCCCGCCTACATCTGATTACAAGGAGTACCACCGTTACATCGACGAAAGCCTTCCGGCGGAATCCCCCTATTTGTACGGCCTGCACCCCAACGCTGAGATCGGCGTCTTGACAAAAATGGCAGACAAGCTATTCAAAACCATTCTCGAGATGCAGCCTCGTGACACGGCTGGTGGTTCGGCATCGTCAAAGGAGGAGAAGGTCGCCGCACTCATTGAAGATATAATGGGAACACTCCCGGAAAGCTTCAACGTGGCCGAACTCTCGAGCAAGGTCGAGGAACGCACGCCGTACATCTCCGTTGCCCTCCAGGAATGCGACCGCATGTCAATGTTGACGTCGGAAATTCGGCGGTCTCTCCGCGAGCTTCAGCTTGGTCTTAAGGGCGATCTCACTATTACCGAAAACATGGAATTGCTCATGAACGCTCTGTTCCTGAACGAAATCCCCGCCAGTTGGGAAAAGCTTGCGTTCCCCTCCCTACAAGCACTCGCGGCATGGTACGCGGACCTACTTCTTCGGATCAAAGAACTCGAGAACTGGGTATCCGAATTCCAGCTCCCATCCGTGGTCTGGCTCGCAGGACTATTCAATCCGCAGTCCTTCCTTACAGCCATCATGCAGACGACGGCCCGCAAGTCCGAATGGCCGCTTGACCGCATGGTCCTGACCGTCGAGGTGACCAAGAAGGCGAAGGAGGAGTACTCGGGAGCGCCAAGAGAAGGCGCGTACGTCCACGGACTGTTCATGGAAGGCGCCAGATGGGATACAAACACCGGCATGATCCAAGAATCTCTTCTCAAAGACCTGACGCCGACGATGCCCGTCATTTATATCAAGGCGATTCCGGTCGACAAGAAGGAAACCAAGGGCGTGTACGAGTGCCCGGTGTACAGGACGCGCCAGAGAGGCCCGACCTTCATCTGGACCTTCAACCTGAAGACGAAGGAGCGGCCTCAGAAATGGATCCTGGGCGGAGTGTGCCTGCTTTGCTCGGCGGAATGATGGAAAGGGGGGGCAGGGGGTGGAGGAAAGCGGGTGTAACTGGTAACTGTAAACTTTGTAATAATTGATGAAATAAGAATCTGCCTTGTCTTTTTTTGCTGCACATCCTCGATCATGTTCACCGGCTGGACTACGGTACTTAGCTCGTCGCAGGGTGCTACATGCCCATGACCCTTGGGAAAGGTCAACTAGATTCTCTTTCAAAGAAGAAGTCACCCTTGCCCCATGAATGAAGCTGGAGGCGGCGGCCCGCTGCTGCATCCACCTCACGAGCAGCCTCCCAACGCCGAGCCTCGGGCAGAACACCCACCCCCGTATGAAGAATCGTCTCGCAGCCGCAGCCAATTGGCGCACCATCCACCCCTTCCTCCAATACCCGCAGATTGCCCATCAACCCTGAGTGATCTGCGGACCGGTGAATTGGAGAGCGGCAGTGACGGGCTTTCGGCAACATCCGCAACAAGCGGCTTGCCTGCAACTCCATCGTCTGCACGGACAGCTCGGCTGCAAGTTTCCCTGCATGTTTGCAAGCGATGTCAGGACTCCCTCCTCGGCGCCTTCGACCACTGTCTTGCACAGCACGCCCATTCCCACAGCACCGGACTTGGCGGCTTGCTCCAGTCCGTGCATGCCGTCGACGAGGTCGAAGACGCACGTCGCCTGGACGAACCACCGTACTTTCGAATCGTGCGCGACCCGACCCGACCCAAAAACCAAGTCTATGTCGATATTGCCGACAAGGTGGAGAGGGAGCGCTGGGTCACATTCGAGGGAAGGAGAGCTGCTGCGGCCAGGGAGGACCCGCAAAACGCACGAGTCAGTCATGGAAAGAGCAAGGCCGAGAAAGCCGGCATGGGCATCGATTCTGGACATGTGTTCTCTGGCGCTTTGTATAAGCGAACATTGGAGGCAAAGGACAAGGAGATACAGCATTTACGGGAGAAGCTATACGACAGGATCGTCGCAGAACAGGCAGAGCACGCAACCGTTGATAAGCTTAGAACGGCGCTCAATAAGTCGGTCAACTACTACGCATATGCCGAAGAGTGGCAAAGTCATGAAAGTGCTCGACTCCAACAAGATGTCAGATACCTGAAAGCGGAAATGTCGTCTCTGATGGCTTTCTTGATCAATTCGGAAGAGGAGAAGAGAAAGGTAGGCCTACTGAGGACATTGGGGTTGGCAGATAAAGACTCTATGCTCGTCCCCCCCCTTTGGATCTTAAACCTTCCTTTAGCTCAGATTACAGGTTGAGGATTTGCGGGAGGAGGGGACGAAGAAGGATCTCGAGGTGGTCGCAATGAACAGAGCAATCTCCGAGATGAAAGAAAAACTGCATCAATCATTCAAAGAATTCCTATCAATGGACGACACAATGACGAGACTTCGCAAAGAAGCGGAGCGTGGCTCCGACATTACCAATGCCCGCAATGAAGTCCTCCAGCGCAACCTCGACAAGCTGTCGCGAGATTACGAGGCCGCCGTCAAAGATTTAACGTCTCTCCGCGGCAGGGTCGGCGAACTCGAGTTTGAGCTGGGAGAGCTTGTATCACAATTCAACAGTTGTGGTGAGGCGAAGCGCAAGGCGGAAGCCCTTAACGTCAAACTCACGACGGAGCTGGACCGAACTACTGGAGAATTACACCGAACACGGCATTCCTTTGAGATGTCAACAATTCAAAACAGACAACTCGAGAGTGACCTAGAAGAGACTAACCGGATTGCTGCCGATGTGAAGTACGACCTCGAAGTCAAGATATACAATTTTACAAAGGATTTGGGTATCGTAACAACAGAGCGCAATGAACTCGACGCATCCCTCAAGACTTATAAGGTGGACAACGACAGGCTTTCGAGCGTGCTCAAAAGTCTTACCCGAGCAAAAGACTCGCTTGAATCCGCTTTCCGAGTCTCGACGCAAAAGCACGAGAAGGAGATTATGATGCGAGAATCTAAGATTCAAGAACTTGCGAATCTCCGTGTTGAGGATGCTAAGGCGACAAAGGCACTCCAAGAACAAAAAGAGCAGCTCTTGTTCCAAGTCACAGACCTTCAAAACTCTCTGGATCGCGAGACAGCCAACGTCAGTATGCTCAACTTCGAGGTGGCGCAAGTCAAGCGACAATCTGAGGAGAAGGTAGCAACCCTCGAGGAGCAGATCGAAAAGCTACTTGCGGCGAAGGGAACAATGGCAAATGACAAGAGACTGCTGTTGGATAAGCTCAAAACAGTTCGCGGCGATCTTCATAAGACTGAAGAGGAATACGCCGCTCACCGAGCGCAATTTTCAAAATATCGATCCGAAGGCGAGGCAACAGAAGCTGGCCACCTCAAAGATCTCGCCGAGATTCGAGACGCACACAAGGGACTTCAAAAAGATCATGCGCGTTTGCAGGAGGAGCATCGTGTCTCGGTGGCTCTCATCGCTGACCTCCAAGTTAAGTTTGAGGCGAGCGTGAAGCGATCAGCAGAGTACGAGGCGCAGTTGCGGGAAACGCTCGCTGAAGTGAAATCTCTCACGGAAGTCAACGAACGTATTCAACTGGAGTGCGCGCAGGCCATTGGCGAAAAGGCCGATATTGCAATACATAGGGATTCCCTTCTGCTTAAAGTGGACGAGCTTACAGTCATGCATGCAAATGTCCAACGTGAAAATGCTCTCGTAGCAAAGCAGCAAGATGCCATGATCCTAAAACTGACGCAGGAGCTCTACTTGACGCGAGAGGACGTTGCTCGGCTCGACAGGTTGAATAAGAAGGTGAAGCATATACTTGATACAGTAGAAACCGACCTTGCAAAGATGAAGAAAAAGCTTGCGGAAGAAACTTTCTTGAGAGAGACCTTGGAGGCCCGGCTCTACGACATTCGCAAGGAATACGAAGGGGAGCGTAAAAATCGCATCGCTTTCGAGCGGATGAACTATCGGGTGGAAAGGCATCAGGCAGCTCGAGAACTTGAACGCCTTGCTATTATGCGACTCAGGGACCGAAAGCTGGACGAGGTTGCCAAGGGCCTCAAAGGAGAGTACACGAGGCTCAACGATATATCTCATATTCTCCCAGCAAGTAATGAAAACTAAGGAAAGCAAACCCGGACCGCACGCTCGCTTATCCATTTACTCTGTGGCAATTTCGCATCCGAAACGGGGTACCAAGCGAAGATACACGGTCGAAGGCACATCGTGATCGGTACAGGGCGTTGATTACTTCGAATGATGGTCCGGCTTTGTTGGGAAATAATATGAATAAGCTTGTCTGTGTATCTGACCGAACTGACCGATGTGTGCGTCAGGCGGAGTTTCGGTCAAGAGACTGGGCGATCGGAGGCTGTCAGCTAAATCCGGTCGTAGAAAGGCGGGAGGGATCGTAGACAAGAACTCGCAGGCCGGAGACTCGCAATGGGCAAAGATCATCAACTGAATAAGAATATGGGACGTTTAAAGGAATGAAACAATGGCGACCATACAAGCAACTGCTCGGCACCCGCGGTCAGTTAACCAACCAATATTTCTCTATTCGTAAATTCCCTAAACACAGACACGCAATTATCAGCCTTTTACCATTCCAGGTCCTCCGGCCGGACCGGATAACCCAATGGAATGATACTTTGCTTCTTGACATCTCTAGGCAGAGCCTTTCTGTTGTTGCTTCGACAGGCTTTGCAGCTGCAAGCAT